>BSBK01011235.1:0-127500 GCA_027943335.1 Chamaecyparis obtusa | reverse complement strand
TACATCTCATAAAACTTTCCAATCTGATCCAATCTTCCTTAATCAACAATCCTTGTATTCAACACTTTAAGACTAGGTCTAAAACCTACTTGTGGAGGTGCTTGAGTGTTCTTCTTACTTTTGGTTGCTCACAAGGATGGGTGACTAGTACTAGTTTCCTTCTTCCTCTTAGGCATTTCCTTATACTTAGGAGGAGCTATAAGATCAATTTTTTATGTGGGCGCACGAGGGGAAACATCAGATTTGTCATGATTATCCTTAGGATCATCTAACTTTTCAAATTTGATCTTCTTTAACTTAGGATCATCTTCCTTAGCTTCTGCTACAGATGCACTCTCAATTGCCAAGGCAATATTTTCTTCTCTTGCTTTGTCAAGTTCAGCCTGTGTTACTCCATGAATTCTGAGTATCTCAGAAGTGACCTTAGCTACTTTCCTCTTTGTTATTGCATTGTTGAGAACAACATCAACTTCTCTTATTTTCTCTTCATAAGTACCCCACCTAGGTTCATTACGGTCCTTAGGTGCTGATAGTAGTACTTGAGCATAGGCTTCCAAGATATGTTCATCAACCTCATATCCAAGTGGATGGATCCACTTTGTTCTTGGCTCAACAGCTTCCATACAAGTTACATCAGTTTCCACCATAAAGAAAATACTATCCTTGTATTTTTTAACAATACTCTCTGGTATTATATACCTCATCTACATTTTGGCCCTGAATGTCTTCAATTATAGCATTCTATAATCCTTGAGTGTACTCTCAATAGATTCCTTAAAGGGTATATGTGGCATTGTAGGTAAACTCTTGTCCAAATACAAATCTCACACCTTTCCTAGTATGTGGAAGTACATGTATATAATTAAAGACCCAAACCTGAATATTCTGGTCTTGTCATGTTTAATGGCTTTAATATTTTCTATCAGTTGTGTGTGCAAGATCTCACACAGATTAAACTCACCATTTTCTCTCACAAGTCTTATTGCTGCAAGAATTGTGGTCGTTGACACACTATTCACCCTGTTGGTGTGTTGAAACCTATATCCCAATATCATGGACATCAATTTGATGTCTTTCTCCTCTATAGGCTCAATTGTCATTCTGCACCTATCACTTCTCGACTTGCATATTTTCTCAACTATTTTCCTTACATCCTTACCAATTGGAAGAATGACACCTTTCTTAGAGAGGCTTGTCATCTCATGAATTGGGTCTCCTGTGATTCTCACTGGTACTTCACCTATCCAGAATAGGTCATCATGAATTCTGCTGAGTAAAATCTTTATCCATTCAGACTCATAAAAACTCATATGACGTGGCATATACAATCATGGGATGGTTTTCCAACTGCACAAAATCATCAAGGAAGGTTTTATCTGGTTTCATCATAGTCTCTATGTGCGCTCTAATTCTATCAAGACCTATTGGTTCCTTCTTATAGTAAATGTATGCACAGATGTCTTCCACATGCATAACACCCATAGGGGTTCCAGAGAATGCTCCTTCTAAATCATCTAGGGTAGATTTGAAAGGGTGCCTATTGAAAATGTATCTCTTTTTCTCCTCAACATCAAACACAACAAGAGTAGTCATAACTTACTTATTTATCACTTCAATTAGGTTTCCAAAAGACTTATGAATCATCATGACGGATTAGGGCTTCCGCAACGGATCAAATACACTTCTTCACTGGTGAATCACACTTAAATCCTTCTCAATCAACTGCTAAGGATTTTGTGCTCTTCAATCTCTCAAACTCAAATGAAATGAGTGATCTGTAAGTCTTCGAGTACTTTAAAGTGAAAAATTCTGCCATTAATGCTTGCCGCGTCAACCAGACTTTCACTAAAAATCTTCAACTTTCATTCTGCAATCAATCAGGTAGTGCACTCTTGCACATAGGTTATTCTAGTCTCCTTAAGGTTAAATCCAAAGGTGCATACTCTGACGGTGAGTATACCGGCCGCGTAGGGATCTAGAGCTAAATTAGCTCCCCCTATGACCCTGAGGGTCATTCATCCGAATGTAGAGGGTGCATCCACTGTGGATGCATCCAATACATTCTCATCAGCCTTATCCTTCTTCACCTCTGTCCAAATCAAGCTCACATATTCTGAAGCTTTCACAAACTTGACTTCTCCTTCGGTATCCAAAATTGATTCTTCTAGATTTTTAGGGCTTTCCTGACTTTGTGTTCTTGATAGATAGAACTTTGAGATGTGTCCAGCCTTGTTACAAGAGTAACAAATAACTAGAGGCCTCAAATTCCTCAGCGCATTGACATGGGTTACCATTTTACACTGTCTAGCTGAGTGACCATTATAGTTACATATCTGACATGTAATACTCTGGGAACTTCTTGCGTTTGGTTGATTATGATTTCTCTGATTTTACTGAGTCTTGTTCTTCTGACTTGTTTTACAATTCATATCTTTATGACCAAATTTATTGCATGAATAATAGTAACCATTGAAAGATCTTACCTCTTTACATTTCCTTGCTATGTGTCCAAGCTTGTTACATACATAACAAGTTCGATCTACTAGCTTGCGCTCATCTTTAGATGGTTCAATTTTGTCTTTAGTCTAATTTCCTATCTCCTTAGCATCTATGGTGTCTTCTGGTGCTTTCATCCTTGCTCGCATGTCATCAATCTGATTTTGCGCTTCATTGAATCCAATGCTTCTGGTATCTCCTTTAAGCTTCCGAGCATATAACTGAGATTCTATCATATCCTCGCTTGTGTGTAATTTATCAATGTGATTCTTTGTTTATTTTAACTCAAATTCCAAATTTTCTTTGCTGTTTCTTAGCTCCAAGATTTCCATGTTTGCTTGCCTCAATTCTTCATTCAGTTGAAGGTTCTCTTTGATCTATTCATCATAAACTTCTTGATATTTAGTTAGCTTTTCATCCAACTCTTCAATCTGATCTTTCAGAGATGTGTTCTCTTCATTTAGCTTTTTGACCATCTTCCCTAAATCACTATTTGAACACTCTTTCAAATATTTTCTTAGTCTTTTGATGACTGCTTGAGAATCACTGACTTTTTCTTTTAGTTCTTCAAAGGCTTTTTCAAATCTATCAAGGTCTTCAAGAGTAGCTTCAAGATTCTTTTTCAGATGTTTCATTTATGTGTTATCCATGATCTCCTCAAGTAGTTAAACTTCTTTGCTGAGGACCAGAGCTCTGATACCAATTGTTAGGAATGGGAACACTAAGAGGGGGGGATGTGAATTAGTGTTCACTATATTTAATCTTTTTACTATGCTCTTTAAACTTAACTTGAATGCTTAAGTACTGAATTGAACATTAACATAAACAAGATACATGAACTCAGCACATAACACAAATATGGTTACGGGGAAAACCAAATAGGTAAAAACCCCGGTGGGAATTGACACCCACTAATATTCTGCACTAGTGTATTGTGATCCTTGTTAGAAGATCCTTAAGCCTGTTAGGAGTTGTCTTTACATTTCTTTTAGTACAGTGACCTTGTCAAGGGTCGGACCCTATTAGGAGTCTTTTATAATAACCCTGTTAGGGGTGGGGACACATTGTCCTAGAGCTCACTGCTCAAGTGGTGAAGGCTACAACCTTCTGATCTCAGATACACACTATATATTCTGGATGAACTAGCACTGTGACACTTCTTGTTAGATCAGTTCCTTTGATGCCATGATGCTTTGACCTCTTGTGAAGCTCTAATACATCTTAACTACTCTTTGCACACTTCTTCTCTATTTATCTCAACTCTATATCAACTTCTTTATTTATTACAAAGGGCGCATCTCATATTTATATGCGCTTATCAAAATCGTGCAGTGAAATGGAAACTAATCTAACTAGGTGATTTATTGCCTTCTAGTAGGTGCGAGTATGATATTCTCAGATTGGACCAAGATCAATGACTTTGACAACACCTAAATGAAGGATTTGAATGTAGAATCTAGATATGAGATGAATGCAAAATAATCTATATTTTTGGATTTTCTATGCAATAAGATGAAATAAAACTGATATGGATCTATTCTATATGAAAAACTGATATGACATGCAATTAATCTAACAATGATATGCTAAATGATATGAATGCTCAAAAACAAATGAAAATCTCACAACAGCTTTGATTTGCAAAGATGGATTCTTCGATCACCAATTCGCCAGCGTGAGGATACAATTCATGGATGGATCCCGAATGAAGAGTTGAGGCCTTAATTTATAGAAATCCAGGACTTTGGAGGTGCATGGAAAAAGCCATAAATCACTCTTTATAAACTCAAGTTGATTTTTAAGTTATCAAGAATTTAGAGATAGATTAACTCACAAAATCATGCAAATCAGCTTTTTAATTTAAATCAGAAGTTGAGATCAGCTTTTAACTCAAAAGAGAGTTGAGTTTATTTTTAAAACAACTTGAATTGATTTTCTGATTTAAAGTTTAACTGCTTTTTGGATGTGCATAATTAATTATGAATTAATTAAATAAATAAAGTGATTTATCCTCAACTTAACTGATTTTAAAAATAAAACAATTGATTTATGGGTTAATCAATTATTAAATCAAACTTTTATTCAAAAACTATATTATTAAATTTGACAATTGACTTTAATTAATTAAATAAGAATTTAATCAATTAGTCATGAGATTTTAGATTTATTGTCAAAATTAAATAATATAATTAGGAATAAATTTAATTAAATAATTAAGTGGCAATATTAAATCTAATTAATTAAATACTCAGAATATTCAATTAATCAAACTTTAGGATAAATAGGATTTATCGCCAAATAATCATTAAATTAAAGATAATTAGGATAAATAGGAATAAGGAATATTCCCCAATGCAGAATTTAGGATAATCAATTAAGATTCAATAATGTGCCGATGTGCCTTAGGTTAGGACTTTGATGTCAATTTCGTTCGATGTGTTGATCTAGGAGCTTAATGAACCTATAGCCCATTTTGGGGGTATTACATTTTGCCCCTCTTTGAATTACTGTGTGAAGCGCAGTGGTTCAAAGATAGTCTATGTATGATGTTGAAACTGATGTTTGAAATTGAAATTGATATGAAACAAAAATTGTGATATGAGACAGAAACTGATTGAAAGATTTGAAGATATTAGGTCCTGAATGACCAAAGATAATGTTAACTATAACAGCAATGAACTGATGATTGCGAAGAAGTGTCAAAACGCCTGATTCTGAACCTTATGATTGCGAAGAAGTGAGTGACCGATTCTAGACCTGATTGTCAATAAGAATCACATTGGTATCACATCTGAACCCTTTAATTATGAAGAACCAAGGAAATAACACTAATGAACCGATGATTACGAAAAATTGATACAATTTACAAGATTAAGAGAATACCAGATTGATATGGATCTCGATGAATCTGATATGCCCCAAGCGATGATTATTTTCCCCAAGCGATGAGGTCTTTTTGATGAATCAACAACTAGACATGGTTGTTGTCTTGATTATTGAGGAAAGATTTGATTTCAAATTTAGATTACAGACTTTCAATGATGTGCAATACCATGCCCCCTTCGGGATGAAAATTGAAATCTGACAAGAAAAGTCAGTGTTATAGTTTTAGAAGCATGTTAATTGATTTGAGAAGTGGTTAAACACATTCGAGAATGCATTCTACATCATTTGTAGGTCCAGAAGACCAAGTTTGACTAGGTGAAACCATGAGTTGACCATAGTTGACCAAGTTGAAATTTTGATAGTTTGATGTCAGATAATCAGTTAAGTTGAATTCTGGATTTCTATGATGATGGAAAGGTCGATTATGAAAGTAGTTAATAATATGAATGATCTCATATTTTGATTTTGATCTTGAAAAAGGATTCTACTTGCTATTTCATTGGATGGACCTTCATGTAAGATTCAGCGCTTGTAGTCATGTTTAGCATTTTTGGTTTTGAAGAATCATTTAAGTGTTCAAGTAATTTGTGAGATCATGCAAAGTGCAAAATGAAATGCAAGCCTAGGACCTAGGACCTAGTCACTGATCATGTGTCGGTCATTTTCATCATTGAATTTTTAGGTAACCGGATAAATCAATACAATGCCCACTAGTTATGAAACCATAGACATATGAATATCAATTTGTATGTGCAAGAATCAATACAACACCCACTGGTTAGGCAACCATGGACATATGAATATTGATTTTATTTTCAGAATGTCCGATTAGATATAAGTACCAAGGCATAAACACCAGGATGACCTGAATATCATGTCCATTTTGATATAGCAATTTGTATAAGCATCAGAACATAAACGCCATGATGACCTGAATATCATGTCCATTTTGATATAGCAATTTGTATAAGCATTAGAACATAAACATCATGATGACCTGAATACGCCTTGCATTCAAACACATCAAACAGTCAAGAGATCATTCTAAATCTAGTGTGAATTACCCGTAGTGACCCTTTATCGTTCACATCCCTAGGCAAGATCGCATTTCACAATAGGAGAAATAACTCACTCAAAAAAGACAATAGTTAGATCAAACTTCCTTGAATTTTCTAGGTATCAATGGTTGAGGTACGCATGGCCATCCAATTCAAGATAGAGGCTCTTACAGTCGGACACCATTTCAATCCATAATTTCCAAAGTTGTTAGATTTTCACATACAAACGGAAGACAAAGAAAAGATTATGCCCCCAGTCATCACTCTCTAAATCCTAAAAAGGATATCATCAAAGAGCTCATGGGAACAAAATATGCAAAAACCTCAATGTGAATCAGTAAGCATACAAGGAGCTAAAAGCATGTAAAAAGCATAGATTGTTTTCAGTTTGTGTTTGATGTTTGATTGCGTTGTTGTAGATGCAAAATCCTTTCCGGAGATGAGACTGACTGATTGACTCGAATGAAGCTTCAAAGGACTCTGACTGAAGATGACACGTCTAAAGTATATTGGAGGCCATAAGATATGACATTGATTGCCCCCAAGTTTGAACATTGATGGGATACAAATGCTTTAGTTGATTGGTGTACAGACTGACCTATTGAAAATAGGAATGTGTAAACAAACTGGGAGATATGTACAAACTAAAGCAAGACTGAAAGCTGGGAAAGACCAAGATTGTGCTGATAGATGGAGCGTTTTGAAACAAGTGGCGCCCATTTGCTGAGTTTTCACCATCTTGGAAGAGATTCTATTTTTGCTACTAAGGTGCCTGTTTCCAGGTTTTCACCAAGGCACTTTTTCTTTTTCTCATTTTTTTTTATTTTTCATTTTACCAATTTTTTTGTACTTTTGATATTTTTTACTTTTTTTGTGAATCATCAAGGCACCTATTGCTAGGTTTTCGCCGAGATGTTCATTTTTTCAGGACTTTTTCAGATTTTAAAGATTTTTTTAGGACATTTTACCATAGACTGAATGCCTTAGGCGTAGAATTTCTTTAGATGGAGAACATTGATTGGTTCTCGGAGCTGTTCTCCTTTAGTCATTGAGAGTTGATAGGCACCAGAGCCAAAAGTAGAAGTGATTACAAAGGGACCCAGCCAGTTGGATTTAAACTTCCCCTTGTGCTCTCTATGTGATTGATTTTCAAGATTCTCTCTCAAGACTAGATCGCCAACCTGAAATTCTTTGTGTCTAACTTTCTTATTGTAGCCTCTAGACATTCTCTTCTGATACACTCTGAGATGATCATATGTTGCTTGTCTGCACTCATCTAGTAGTTCAACTTCTTACAACCTAGACACTATGTAGTCATCATCAGTTACTAGACCATGCATTCTGATTCTTAGTGATGGGATTTCAACCTCAACAGGTAGTACCGCTTCAGACCAATAAACTAAAGTGAAAGGTGTAGCTCCAGTGGGCATTTTGATACTTGTTCTGTAGGCCCAGAGAGCTAGATTGATCATGAGATGCTAGTCTCTTCCTATTTTATTAACTGTACGATGCAAGATTTTCATAGATTCTTGTTAGAAACCTCTGCTTGTCTATTCCCTTGAGGATAGTAGATAGATGACCAATGTTGTGTAATCTTGAATTTGGCACATAAATCATCTAGATCTTTGTTCTTGAATTGTCCACCATTATCTATGATTATGGAATGAGGTATCCCATATTTGCATATGATATAGTTCAAGATGAACATAGATATTTGTTTTCCAGTTGCTTGTGTCAAAGGGACTGCTTCTACCCATTTTGTAAAATAATCTGTAACTGTGATTATATGGGTATGTCCATTAGAAGAATGAGGATGTATAGATCCTATAAGATCAAATGCCCATTGATGTAAAGGCCATTGTGTAGTAAAGGGAATTAGATCTCTCCCTGGAGCATGAATTAAGTTGCCATGCACTTGGCACTTTTGATAGTTCTTAGCAAACTTGATAGACTCTTTCTCCATTTTAGGCCAATAGTACCCAGCCCTAATAAGTTTTTGAGCTAGTGTTAAACCGTTCGAGTGTGACCCACATATACCCTCATGCACTTCCTCTAACACACGTTGAGACTCTTCCCATTCTAAATATTTAAGGATCGTACCATCTAGACCTCATTTGTAAAGATCATGACCAATGATGACATATCGGGAGGCATAATGAATAAGGTATCTCTTTTCATGGAGGTTGAAGGTATTGGGAATGATTTGGTCTTGGAGATAGGAGAATAGGTTTTTGTATCAAGATGAATCATGACCAACAATAGTGCAGATCATGTGGGTTTCAGGGGAATCATATGCAGGATAAGATAGTGCTTCTATTAGGAACTCGTAGCATAGCTCATGTTCAGGCTGTTGTAATAGAGTATACATCCTTGCCATTGCATCAACAGTATTATTCTCTGTTCTAAGTATTTTCTCAAATGTGATAGATATGAAATACTTCTTTAGATCATCTACCATTCTTTTGTATGGAATGACCTTTTCATCCTTAGTCTGGTACACATTATTGACTTGATGGATAACAAGTTGGGAGTCTCCATGAATGTGTATCTCTGTCACTCTCCACTCAATTGCTAGTTTCATGCCATTAAGAAGGGCTTCATATTTTGCAATATTGTTTGTGCAAGGGAACTTTAATCTGAATTCTTTGGGTATGGAGTATCCTTGAGGAGTTATAAATAATATGCCTACTCTTGATCCATTCTGTGTATAGGAGCCATCAAAGAATAACTGCCATTCTCTAGAAGAAAGATTCATGATAGAGGAATCTAGAAATTCCATTTGCATTGGCGTATCATCAACCATAGGTGCATCTGCTAATTGATCAACAATAACATGTCCTTTTATAGCTTTTCTTTCAAAATATTCAATGTCAAATTCACTTAAGAGCATGACCCATTTAGCTAATCTACCCGTGAGGGCAGCTTTGCTTAGTAGGTACTTTAGTGGATCACTCTTAGCTACCAAATGTGTGGTATGCACCAACATATAATGTCTCAGTTTCTATGATGCAAATATCATAGCTAGACAAGCCTTCTCAATCATAGAATAATTATTTTTGTATACCACCAATGTTCTACTAATATAGTATATAGCTCTTTCCTTCTTGTTCTCATCATGTTGTGCAAGCAATGCCCCCAATGATGTATCTGTTGTGGAAACATACAGGATCAACGTCTTCCTTTGTATAGGAGGCATCAATATAGGAGGATTTAATAGATATTTCTTGATATGGTTAAAGTTGTTCTCACATTCTTCGTTCCATGCAAATGTCACACCTTTGTGTAATGTCTTTGTAAAAGGTTGTGATATGTCTACTAGCTGAGATATGAAGTGTCTGATAGATTGAACTCTCCCTTGCAATGTCCTCATTTGACTGATGTTTTTGGGAGGTTGCATCTCCATGATAGCCTTTACTTTAGCTGGATCAACTTCAATGCCCTTCTTTGAAACTATGTATCCTAAGAGCTTTCCAGAAGTGACACCAAAAGCACACTTCTTAGGATTTAGTCTGAGACTAAATTTTTCCATTATGTCTAGTATCTTGCTCAAGTCATTTAGATGTTCAGCTCTAATCATAGATTTTGCTAAAGTATCATCAACATAATCCTCCATAGTCCTATGCATCATATCATGAAAAATAGATGTCATGGCTCTCTGATATGTAGCACCATCATTCTTAAGCCCAAATGGCATGACATTCCAACAAAAGGTGCCCCATGCAAATGTGAAAGCAGTTTTCTCTTGATCTTCTAGAGCAATTTTTATTTGATTATATCCATAAAAACCATCCATTAAAGAATACATCTCAAAACCCAGAGTCATGTCCACTATCATATCAATGTTAGGTAGTGGAAAATCATCCTTAGGGCATGCTCTATTTACATCTCTAAAGTCTGTGCACACTCTGATTGATTTATCTAGTTTTGAAACAGGTTCAATATTAGAGATCCATTCTGCATAATCAATAACTCGGATGAATCCGGCTTTTAGTAGTTTCTCTAATTCGGCTTTGGCCAAGAGTGCAACATGAGGATGCATCTTTCTTAATTTTTGTTTAACTGGTTTTACTCCAAGAGCTATAGATAAATGGTGCATTATAAGATCAGGATCCAACCCTGGCATATCTGAATATTTCCACGCAAAGTTGATCTTCTTCTTTGTGAGGAAGGTTGTAAATTTTTGCTTCTCTTCTTCTGATAAAGATTGTGCTACATGGATCAACTTTGGTTCTTTTGTTGTTCCCAAGTTGATGGATTGAGTGGGCTCAATTAGAACTGGAGATCTATCCTGTAAATGACTTAGAAGGACATCAAATATCTCATCCTTAGGCACCTCGGAGAGGTTTTCACCTTTGGATATGTCTTTTATTTTTACTTTTGTAGGTTCTGAGACTGCCATAAAGTGGTTTTCACCCTCAAAACTCCTTTTCTTCTTATTCTTATTCTTATTTTTCTGACTAAGATACTTGATGTCCGACTCTGTCATGCTAACGCTTGGTTCACTGATGGAAGTCCTCATAGACTCAACTGCATTTAGGTAGCAAGAAAGGGCATTGTCATTGGGAAAGGTATAAATACCTTGGTTCAAGTTGGTGGATGTTATGTCAAGAAGGTCAGGGCGTTAGATAGTCAAAGTGGTGAAAGATTGGGAAAGAGTGTTTATGAATATGGATCTGTCATCATCGGTCCTAACCCGATGCTTGAGTTCAAAGGTGATATTACAACTTAAAATATTTGATTCGTGAATAGGCTCAATGTCATTGTGGGAGTCCACTTCAGCCATTGGTGGATTAGACTTGATAAGCTCATCATTTCTCTCTAGACTTACATTGGGTTTAGGTGCATATTGGTGAATAATATCAACATGTTTCTCTGTAATAAGCTCATCTTCTTCTGGAATGGCTCCTCATTCATAGTCATTAGATTCTTCATCTATGCCTCTAGGAAATCTAAGAACATGAGTAAAGTCAGGATGAATACCCCAAGAAGGGTTACCCTCAGATTTTGATTTGAATTCATACTCATGAGAATCTGTCTTAGAATAACTACCACCTTCCTCTTTGTCTATTTGATTTTCTTTGAGATCAGCTGGTTCTTGTGGTGCAACTATCTCTTGCTTTATAGTAGGTTCTTGTGTTTCTACTACATTAATTCTTTTGATTGGATCATCTTCAGCATCAAGGAGGTCTTTGATTTCTTTAGGCAAATGCTCATAGGGAATGAGATCGTCAGTGGTGTCTGAATCATCACTATCAAATTGTTCTATTTCTCCCTTTAGTTGATTTTCTACAGAGGGCTCAATTTGTTCTAAGACATGTGAGGAATTCTTGCTAAGATAGAAAGGCTTCTGTGTGTATCCTAGACCTATCTTATTCTTATTGGCTCAACCATGATGTCCAAGAGGTGATAGAAGACCCTTACCATGGATTCCTAGAGGTCCTTTTCCTGTATATCCCATTTTAGCTATCAGTTTATCCCCTGGGCCATATGACTTAGAAGGAACCTTCGACACTTTAGAGTCACTAGGTGGAACAACTTGGGATTTAGGTTCATCTTTTTAGAGCCATGCAAGCACAACTTCATCTTCTTCAAATTCTTGCTTAGATACTTTTTCTGCAACAAATTTTCCTTTATATGCCTCAAGAGGTTCCGTAGATTCTGGTTTGGACTGTTTTAGAGCTTGCCCATAAGACTTAGGTGAGATAGGGAGAGATGTCAAAGATAAGACCGGCTCTATAGTACATTCTCCCATACTATTTTCTTTGATATTGACCTCTTTTGCAATGTCTTCCATCTTAGATGTGGATGCTACATCTGTTTGCTTAGTGGAAGATTCTCTCTTATTAGGAACAAGTTTATCTGCATTTTCCTTCAATGCATTAAGAGTTGTTGACACGTCAGCTAGAATGGTTACCTCTACTTCATCACAAGGAAATTTCAAGCACTGATGGTATGTAGAAGGAATAGCTTTCATTTCATGTATCTAGGGTCTCCCTAGAAGGATGTTGTAAGCCAAAGGTATATCAAGAACTTGACATATAGTATCTCTGATGACCGGACCTGTTCTGATAGGCAAGACAATTGTTCCCTTGGAGGATCTTTCTTCTTCATCATATGCTTTGATAGTTATTTTCTTTCTAGGATCAATGGCCATTTCTGAAAATCCCAATTGTGTGATCAAGCTATAAGAACAAATATTCAGACCAGGGCCCCCATCTATCAACACACGTTTGACACGATGGTTTTGGATCAAGACTTCAATATGCAAGCGCTGGTTATGCGAATGACTCAAGGAGTTATCATCATCCTCTGAAAAGGAGATATACTGTGGAGATGTAAGATGACCAACCATAGCCTAGAATCTATCTAAATCAAGGTTATCAAGAATGTTGGATCTGAGAAGAGCTTTGTCTAGGATGGCTCTATGAGTTGGAGATATCTGAAGCAACTCAAACATGGAGATTTTTGCATTAGTATGTTGGAGTTATTGAATGATACTATACGAAGTAGGCCTCATGTCCTTAGGATTTGAAGATTTAGATGTTACCCTCTATTTAGAAGTGGAAGATAGATTGAAAGGCACCTTAGGGACATTTGATTGATTTGGAATTTGTCCTTGTAGGTGTGCCTGAGCTTGTGATCAAGTAACTGCGTTAGCTGATTAATTTTCTCTATCTCTTCTTACAATTGTGATGACATTGCAACACTCAGATAGGCTTGGTTCAACCATATTGATAATAGTATTATTTCTAGAATAGGCATAATTGACCTTAGCACCCACATTAGGTTGAGAAGATGAATCTCCTTGACTATGTTTTAGAAATGGTTCAGTGAATGCTATGTGATCATTATTTCTTTTAGGATTATCAATCGTGATTTCTCCATTATCAATCTTGTCTTGAATGGTATGCTTCAAGCGCAAGCAGTTATTAGTTTTATGACCTTTACCCCGATGGAAATCACATAATTCATTCTCTTTCCACCATTTCAGCTTAGGCTCAGAATCAGATTGTCGGATCTCAGGAAAAGAGATGATGTTATTAGCCAGCAGAGTTCTCATAGCTGATTCCAAAGATTCTCCAAGAGGAGTGAACTTTCGTTTATTCTCAATAGACCAAGATTTGTATTCTGGCTTCTTTTGAGATGATTCAGGTACCTTTTGTTCTGAAGCTTTGATGGCTTGGGTACCAATGGTTAGATTGAAAGCAGGTGCCTTAGATGGGGCATGGAGATTATCAACAACACCATCTGTGACGACGCCCTTATTCTTGTTCCAATTTTTGTTCTTATCCTTAGAACTAGATTCATACTTGTCCTTTTGAAGTGTGATGTCTCCTTTTTTCACAAGTACTTTTTCAATTTTGATTGCATTATCTACCATCTTATCAAAAGATGTATGATTTTGCATTTGTAAAGGGTAGTTGATTTCTGAAACAAGATTGTTGATGAAGATTTCAAGCTTCTTATTTTCTGGAATAGGCCTAGCATATAGAGAGAATTTCTTTCTCCATCTTTTGAGAAATGTCAGGAATGGTTCTCCTGGATATTGTTTGAGATTGCAGATATCAATCATGGTGACTGGATGTTGGATGTTGTAGGAGTATTGCTGATAGAACAATTTGATCAACTCCTCAAAGGTTTTGATTATAGGAGGCATCCTAGAGAACCAATGAATGGTTGACCCTCCTAGAGATTGGGGGAAAAGACGCATCAGATAGGTCAGACTGTGCATGAACTCCATAGATTGAGTACAAAATTCTCTGACATGATCTTGAGGATCAGAGTTTCCATCATACTTATCATATTTCAGCATTTCTACCCTCTTAGGGAATGGTTGCATATACAAGTCTTTATCGAATGGAAAAGGACATAGGGCCTCCATGGAGAACTCCTTAGGTTCTTTTTCTTTTTCCATTTTGTTAAGTTTTACTTGCATGGCATGTATTTGTTTAATCATAGCCGTAATAGGAGTTTCTTCCTCATGTGTAATGATGTCTTCCACATTAAAGTTTGGAGGAATTTTAGCTCCTTGATGAGCTAATTCTAGAAAGTATGTTTCTCTATCTTCTTTCAAGAAATGTTTCATCATTCTTTTGAAGTTATCATCATTTTGATATCGAGCAATTTCAAAAGGTGTAGGTTCTTGATCCATACCATGTTGAGACTAATGTCCTTGGGTCCTGTGATGTGTCCCTTTGTGAGACATGTTAGGAGTTTTAGGGCTCCCTGGATTAGATTGACGAGGGGTTTGTTGATTACCTCTGTGAGTTGATGGAGGGGGTATGTAACTAGTTTTCAATAGAAAATTGCCAAGACCGTCGTCTTCGTAAAGACCAAAATTGTAGATTTTCTCAAGAGTTGGACCTATGTGAGTAGAAAAAGTTGTGGTGTTAAGTGCTTCTCCAAATTTATTGTGAGAGGAAGCTCTAGTCTCCACCATTAACCTTGGGTGAAGCAAAACAATACAATGAAGACAACTGAAGAAAGATTTGATTCAAGAAGATCAAATGACACAACCTTGTCAAAGTTTGATTGATTGAGGATAAGATTGGATGTAAATGAAGGATATTGTGCCCTAGATGTATGGGTAGATGCCCAAAAGATAGCGGACATGAGTTCACAACACTTAGCTATTTTGAAGATTGATTGAAGATTGATAGTTATGACAAGGTTTTGACACAAGATGAAAAAGATTCAAATCGTTTAAACAGAAGGCCGAATCGGACTCAAGAGGCCACTTTAGGAAAATGATCGGATTCATTCTAGTTTCTGCTTTGTTCCTGACACGGTGATTTTCTTGATAGACTCTGGAAATGGGCTATAAAAGCTGGGTCTCTGACAGTTTTTAACACTTTTTGACAAATTTTTAGACTTTTCTCAAATGACTTTCTACAGGCTCGTATGATAGTGGGTAGGCTATGAAATGACAATTGAAGAGCTCATACAATAGTTGCAAAACTCGCACGACAGTTGATAGCAGGATTTTTTACTTTTGTTATTGACTAGTGGAAAAAATCATACGACACTATACCAGCTATCATACGAAAATCAGGGGGTTTTGAAATGACAATAACCAAAACTCGTACGACTTTCTGACTTTACGAGATGAATTTTTGACTCCAGAAAGGTTTTCAATTTCAAATTGTTCACAAAATTCTTTGTGAACAATAGCAAGCAAAATGCACGCAAAATAGCAAGCAAGTGATTTCAAGTACGTCTGAAAACAATGAACATGGGACAAAGAAACCCTATGCATGAACAACCAAGTGACTGAATGTGCTAATCCCTAGGAGTGCTAACAGTGTATGTTCCAAAAAGTTTTGCAATAATGCACATATTCCTAGAAAATGAAAATTTGGCCTCTCTAGGGTTTGTAGTAATGGTCTGACTCTGCAACTTTTGTGATCTCAAGAGGGTGAACTCCAATCAAGGTGCACTGAGGTTTTGACGTAGTCCAAGAAATTAATCAATCAAGAGCTGCTAGGGAGATCTGACATCCCAACAAGAGACCACACCTGTGAAGATTTCCTCCACAAGGACATTTATATAGCGGCTACTGCTACCATGGCAAAAATGGCTATTACCACTTGAGGTTCTGTCCACGTGGTTGACCCAATTAAGGGAATGTCCACTATGGTTAACCCTCTCTAAAGGTGACTCACAAAAGATACCACATGGAGACTGGTTCCAGATTCAAGGATCTGAGTTTCTAATACTACCCAAAAAGGGAGTAGAGCATAGTCCTCTAGCCTTTTCACTTTTAACCAAAATAAAGTAGATAGATTAATCTGACATGCCAAGACCAAGATTATCTAAAAAAGATCTATGATGTCAACCACTTATGATCTATCAACCTCCCCGAAGAGAGAATGTATCAATCAAAAGTTGAAGACGCACAAATCTAGTAGAACGTGAGATGCTCTCAATAACCTCCCTACCTACAAGGGTTCTCTCATTGAGAAGAGCTTTGCTAGAAACCCACTCTCTCAAGAACCACAAATAGTGTTCATAGGGCCTATTTACTATGTGTAACAGATATGCAGAAAGAAAATCTATGTTCATTTTATAGCCCAAAATGAAATCTATGATAAGGTCACACAAGCTTGACATGTGAGAGTTCATTTTAGTCTAAATCAAAATGTTATCAGCTAAGAAGATTACTTGAATTCCTTGCAACACGCTTAGTAGATTCTTACCTATTTTTAGCAATTCTCACGCTTTTTCTAATCAGAACCAGCAAATACCAATCAGAAATAGAAGATTTCAACTGTTAATGTTAGCTGTTAGTCCAAATTTGGAAAACTGCCTGAAAATATGAAACGATAATTGAATCTAGAGTCAAAACTCATACGACACTGGGTTACCTGCCAGACAATAGTCCAAAAACTCGTACGACTATGGGTACATGTTCATACGATAATCAGGCTTTCAAATAACAATATGTACACTCTAATACGAGCCTCAAAATCTAAACCTGTCGTACGACAGTGGACACCTCCCGAAATGACTTTCTGACAAAAGTCGTATGAAAATGTACAGACAAAAAATAAAAATCACAGTTTTGATCAGAAAATGACAAGAAATTGATAGAATTGGAATGGAAACCCGTTTCAGGGCCCCATGATGGGTGCCAAAAATGTGTGTGTGAATTTTGTACCTAGCTATAGACACAACACTTTAGTAAAATATTAGAGGTTAGCAAAAATCAAAATCATGCTGTGAAATGGAAACTAATCTAACCAGGTGATTTACTGCCTTCTAGTAGGTGCGAGCATGATATTCTCAGATTGGACTGAGATTAGTGACCTTGACAACACCTAAATGAAGGATTTGAATGCAGAATCTAGATATGAGATGAACGCAAATTAATCTATATTTTTGGATTTTCTATGCAATAAGATGAAATAAAACTGATATGGATCTATTCTATATGAAAAACTGATATGACATGCAATTAATCTAACAATGATATGCTAAATGATATGAATGCTCAAAAACAAATGAAAATCTCACAATAGCTTTGATTTGCAAAGATGGATTCTTCGATCACCAATTCGCCAGCATGAGGATGCAATTCGTGGATGGATCCCAAATGAAGAGTTGAGGCCTTAATTTATAGAAATGCAGGACTTTGGAGGTGCATGGAAAAATCCATAAATCACTCTTGATAAACTCAGGTTGATTTTTAAGTTATCAAGAATTTAGAGATAGATTAACTCACAAAATCATGCAAATCAGCTTTTTAATTTAAATCAGAAGTTGAGATTAGCTTTTAACTCAAAAGAGAGTTGAGTTTATTTTTAAAACAACTTGAATTGATTTTCTGATTTAAAGTTTAACTGCTTTTCGGATGTGCATAATTAATTATGAATTAATTAAATAAATAAAGTGATTTATCCTCAACTTAACTGATTTTAAAAATAAAACAATTGATTTATGGGTTAATCAATTATTAAATCAAACTTTTATTCAAAAACTATATTATTAAATTTGACAATTGACTTTAATTAATTAAATAAGAATGTAATCAATTAGTCATGAGATTTTAGATTTATTGTCAAAATTAAATAATATAATTAGGAATAAATATAATTAAATAATTAAGTGGCAGTATTAAATCTAATTAATTAAATATTCAGAATATTCAATTAATCAAACTTTAGGATAAATAGGATTTATCGCCAAATAATCATTAAATTAAAGATAATTAGGATAAATAGGAATAAGGAATATTCCCTGATGCAGAATTTAGGATAATCAATTAAGATTCGATAATGTGTCGATGTGCCTTAGGTTAGGACTTTGATGTCGATTTTGTTCGATGTGTCGATATAGGAGGTTAATGAACCTATAGCCCATTTTTGGGGTATTACACCTACATCTTCAATTCAAATAAAATCGACATCAAAGTCCTAACCTAAGGCACATCTGCACATTATCGAATCCTAATTGATTATCCTAAATTCTACATCGGGGAATATTCCTAGCAATATTCCTATTTATCCTAATTATCTTTAATTTAATAATTATTTGGTGATAAATCCTATTTATCCTAAAGTTTGATTAATTGAATATTATGAATATTTGATTAATTAGATTTAATACTGCCACTTAATTATTCAACTAGATTTAATTAAATTATTCCTAAATTGTATTATTTAATTTTGACAATAAATCTAAAATTTTATGACTAATTGATTAAATTCTTATTTAATTAATTCATGTCAATTGTCAATTTTTAATAATATAATTTTAGAATAAAGTTTGATTTAATAATTGATTAACCCATAAATCAGTTATTTTAATTCAAAAATCAGTTAAGTTGAAAATAAATCACTTTATTTTTAAATTAATTTATAATTAAATCATGCACAATCAGAAAAGCAGTCAACTAGAAATCAACAAACAATTTTAAAATTAAACTCAACATCTGATGATGAGTTGAAATTTGATCTAAACTCTATTTTGAGTTAAACACTGCTTTTGCATGATTTTTGTGAGTTAATCATCTCGGATTTCTTGATAACTCAAAAATCAACCTAAGTTTATCAACAGTGATTTATGGCTTTTCTCCTGCATCCTCAAAGCCCTGGATTTCTATAAAATCAAGGCTTAGCTCTTCACAATAAACCTACCTCAAATTTGCACAATTACTCTGGCGAATTGGCGATTGAAGGATTGAGCACTTGCGACAGGCGATTTGTGAGATCTTTCATTGTTGGTCATAGTTTCATACTTTTCATATCATAGTTTTACATTCATATTCATTCATATCATTCTTAGATTAAATATGCATTCAATTTCATTTCTAGCTTAGATTCATACAATTTCTCATATTATTGCACAAAAAATCCAAAAATATAGATTAATTTGCATTCATTTCACATTCATTCTTTTGCATTCAAATCCTTCATTTAGGTGTTGCATTGTCACTGATCTCGATTCCAATCTGAGAACATCATACTCACACCTACTAGAAGGCAGTAAATCACCTGGTTAGCTTAGTTTCCTTTATTTGCAAGATTTCAATTTTGGCTAACCTCTAATGTTTTATTGAAGTGTTGTGTCTACCGCTAGGTACAAAATTCACACACATTTCTGGCGCCCACCGTGGGGCTCTGAAATGGGTTTCCATCTCTTCTATTTCACTTCTATCTATTTTTCTGTCATTTTCTGGTCCATTCTACAATTTCTTTCTCTGTCCGTACATTTTTGTATGATTTTTGTCAGAAAGTCATACCAAAAGATATTGGTTGTCATACGACAGTTGAGGATTTCGAGGCTCATTTCAGCAACTGCAGATTATCATTTAAGAGCTAGATTATCGTCTGGTGAGACACCCATGGTCGTACAAGTTTCCTGAAGGTCATATCAGAGCTGACCCATTGTCGTATGGGATTTGGATTGTCATCCGGAAGGTAACCCACTATCGTACGAGTTTTGACTCGAGGATTCAATTGTCGTTTTAGAATTTTTGGCAGTTTTTCAAATTTGATTTTCAGATTTGGACTAACAGCTAACCCTAACAATTGAAATCTTCTATTTTTTACTGATATTTGTTGAATCTAATTGGGAAAAGTGCAACTAAATTGCTAAAATAGGTAAAATCTACTAAGCGCATTGCGAGGAATTTAGTTATTCTAATACGATTTGATAAAACTTCAATTTGGACATAAAACAAATTCTCATGTGTCAAGCGTGTGTGACTTTTCTTGCTTTCGTATCACAGACTTCATTTTGGGCTATAAAATGAACATAGATTTGCTTTCTGCATATCTGTTAGACATAGTAAATAGGCCCTATGAACACTATTTTTGGATGATCTCGAGAGAGTGGGCTTCTTCCGCTTGTTCATGCATGTGAAGCTCTTCTTGATGAAGGATCCCCTCGTAGGTAGGGAGGTTACTGAGATTGTCTTGCATTCTACTAGATTTGTGCATCTTCAACTTTTGATTGATACATTCTCTCTCCAGAGAGGTTGATAGATCATAAGCGGTTGATATCATAGATCTTTGTGAGATAATCTTGGTCTTAGCATGTCGGGTTAATATGTTTGCTTTGTTTTGGTTAAAAGTGAAAAGGCTAGAGGACTATGCTCTACTCCCTTTTTAGGTAGTATCAAAAACTCAGATCCTTGAATCTGGAACCAGTTTCCATGTGGTATCTTTTGTGAGTCACCTTTAGAGAGGGTTAACCATAGTGGACATTCCCTTAATTGGGTCAACCACATGGATGGAACCTCAAGCGGTAATAGTCATTTTCACTGTGGTAGCAGCAGTTGCTGTATAAATGTCCTTGTGGAGGAAATCTTCACAGGTGTGGTCTCTTGTTGGGCTGTCAGATCTCCCTAGCAGCTCCTAATTGATTAATTTCTTGGACTATGTCAAAACCCTGATGCGCTTGGATTGGAGTTTTCCCTCTTGAGATCACAAAAGTTGCAGAGTTAGACCATTACTACAAACCCTAGTGAGGCCAAATTTTTCATTTTTTAGGAATATGTACGTTATTGAAAAACTTTTGAGAACATACACAAGTAGTATTTCTAGGGATTAGCACAATAAGTCACTATTGCTTGTTCATGCGCAAGGTTGCTTTTGCCCTTGTTCATTGTTTTTAGATGATTGTCTACTTCCCTTGCTTGTTGTTTTGTGTGCTTGATATCTACTTGGTTATTTGAAATGGACTATTACACAAATCTTCAAAACTGGACAAAAAACTTTGCCAACAATCTGAAACTAAAAACCCAAAAATTGCAAAATCTGAAGCGAAAATCCTCTCTGGAGTCAAAAGTCATCCCACAGTCTCAGATTGTCATACGAGTCTTGAGCAAAAGTCATTTCACAACCCCTGTATTATTGTACGGTATCCAGTATTGTGTTGTACGAGTGTTGTCACCAGAAATCAAAAGAATAATTATACCTGGCAGCAATTGTTGTACGAGTCTTGCAATTGTCGTTTGAGAGTATACCCAGTGTCGTATGAGATTTCAGAAACTCATTTGAGAATTTTTAAAAAGTTGTCAAAGACTTGTCAAATTGGTTAGAAATCCAGTTTTTACAGCCTATTTCTAGATTTTGTCAAAACATTCACTGTGTCAGGAACAAAGCAGAAACTAGAAAAAATCCATTCATTTTCCTAAAGTGGTCTCTTGAGTCTGATTTAACCTTTTGATTTTATCAATTTGAGTCTGTTTCATCTTGTGTCAAAACCTTGTCAAAATTATCTTCAAATCAGTCTTCTTACTAAAACGGCTAAGTGTTGTGAGCTCGTGCCCGCCATCTTTTGGGTGTCTACCCATACTACTGTGGCACAGTATCCTTCATTTACGTCTAATCTAATCTTCAATCAATCCAATCTTGACAAGGTTGCATCATTTGATCTTCTTGAATCAGGTCATTCTTCAGTTGTCTTCATCTTTCTTTTTTGTTTCACCCAAGGTTAATGGTGGAAACTAGAGCTCCCTCACACAAGAAATCTGGAGAAACACCCAACACTGTACCTTTGACTACTCACATGGGTCCAACTCTTGAGCAAATCTACAATTCAGGTCTTTACAAAGATGACGGTCTTAGCAATTTTTGATTAAAAACTGGTTACATACCCCCTCCATCAACTCACAGAGGTAATCAAAAAATGCCACCTCAATCTATCCTAGGGAGTCCTAAAACTCCTAACATGTATCATGGAGGGACACATCATGGGTCTCAAGGACCTCACTCTCAACATGGTATGGATCAAGAACCTACACCTTCTGAAATTTCTCGATATCAAAATGATGATGAATTCAAGAAAATGATGAGGCATTTCTTGAAAGAAGATAGAAAGGCATACTTTCTAGAGTTAGCTCATCAAGGAGCTAAACTTCCTCCAAACTTCAATGTTGAAAATATCATTATGCATGAGGAAGAAACCCCTATCACGGCTATGATGAAACATATGCATGCCATGCAAGTCAAGCTCAACAAAATAGAGAAAGAAAAGGAACCTAAGGAGTTCTCCATGGAGGCCCTATGTCCTTTTCCATTTGATAAGGACTTGTACATGCCACCATTCCCAAAGAGAGTGGAAATGCCTAAATACGACTAGTATGATGGAAACTCTGATCCTCAAGATCATGTCAAAGAATTCTATACTCAATCTATGGAGTTTATGCATGAACCAACCTACTTAATGCATCTTTTCCCTTGATCTCTAGGAGGAGCAGCCATTCATTAGTTCTCTAGGATGCCTCCAACTATCAAAATTTTTGAGGATTTAATCAAACTATTCTATCAGAAATACTCCTACAACATCCAACATCTGGTCCCCATGATTGACATTTGCAATCTGAAACAATATCTAGGAGAACCATTCCTGACATTTCTCAAGAGATGGAGGAAAAAATTTTCTCTATATGCTAGACCCATTCCAGAAACTAAGAAGCTGGAAATCTTCATCAATAATCTTGTTCCAGAAATCAACTACCCTTTACAAATGCAAAATCATACATCCTTTGATAAGATGGTAGATAATGCGATCAAAATTGAGAAAGTACTTGTGAAAAAAGGAGACATCACACTTCAAAAGGACAAGTATGAATTTGGATCTAGTTTTAAGGACAAGAACAAAAACTGGAATAATAATAAAGGCGTTGTCACTGACGATGTTGTTGACACTATCTGTGCCCCATCTAAGGCACCTACTTTCCATCTCACTATTGGCACCCAAGCCATCAAAGCTTTCAAAGCTAAAACAACAGAGCCCAACAAGAAGTCATCTGATTATAAACCTTGGGCTACAGATCCTAACCGCAAATTCACTCCTCTTGGAGAATCCTTGGAATCTGCCATGAAAACTCTATTGGCTAACAAAATCATCTACTTGCCTGAGATAAAAGTCTTTGATGCTAAACCTAAACCAAAATGGTGGAGAGAGAATGATTTTTGTGACTTCCATCGCAATAAAGTTCATAAGACTAATAACTGCGTTTTCCTAAAACACATCATACAAGACAAAATTGATAATGGAGAAATCACAATTGACAATCATAAGAGAAATAATGATCATACAACATTCATGGAACCATTTCCTAAACATGGTAAAGAAGATTCTTCTTCTCAGCCTAATATGGGTGCTAAAGTCAATTATGCCTACTCTGGAAACAATGTTGTCATCAATATGGTTGAACCGTGCCTATCTGAGCATTGCAATGTCATCACAATTGTATGAAAAGATAGAGAAAATCAATCAGCAAATGTAGTTACTCGATCACAAGCTCAAGTGCATCTGCAAGGACAAATACCAAATTCATCCAATGTCCCTAAGGTGTCTTTAAATATTTCATCTACTTCTAAATAGAAGGCTACATATAAATCTTCAAATCCTAAAGACATGATGCCTATATCATACAATATTGTTCAACAACTCCAGCATAAAAATGCAAAAATCTCCATGTTTGAGTTGCTTCGAATATCTCCAACTCATAGAGCCATTCTAAACAAAGCTTTGCTCGGATCCAATGTTCTTGATAACCTTGATTTAGATAGATTCTAGACTATGGTTGGTCATCTTACGTCTCCACAGTATATCTCCTTTTTAGAGGAAGATGATAATTCCTTGAGTCATCCGCATAACCAGCCCTTGCATTTTGAAGTCTTGATCCAAAACTATCATGTCAAACATGTGTTGATAGATGGGGGCGCTGGTCTTAACATTTGTTCTTTTAGCTTGATTACGCAACTGGGATTTTCAGAAATGGCCATTGATCCTAGAAAGAAGATAACTATCAAAGCATATGATGAGCAAGAAAGATCTTCCAAAGGAAAAATTGTCTTACCTATCAGAATGGGTCTTGTCATTAGAGATACTATATGTCAAGTTCTTGATCTACCTTTGGCTTACATATCCTTCTAGGGAGACCCTGGATACATGAAATGAAAGCTATTCCTTCTACGTACCATCAGTGTTTGAAATTTCCTTATGAAGGAGTAGAAGTGGTGATTCCAACTAATCTATATACAACTTGCATTGCATTGAAATAAAGTGTTGATAAACTTGTTCTTAATAACAAAGAATCTTCCACTAAGCAGCTAGACATTGCTTCAACATCCAAGATGGAAGACATTGCTAAATAGGTTAAAATCAAAGAAAATGGTATGGGAGAATATACTATAGAGTCAGTCTTGTCTTTAACATCTCTCCCTATCTTGCCTAAGTCCTATGGTCAAAATCTAAAATAGTCTAAAATGGAGTCTAAAGAGCCTCTTGAGGCATATAAAGGAAATTTTGTTGCAGAACAAGTGTCTAAACAAGAGTTTGAAGAGGATGAAGTTGTGCTGGCATGGCTCTACAAAGATGAACCTGAATCTCAAATTGTTCAAACATGTGAATCTAAAATACCGAAGATCCCTTCTAAGTCATATGACCCAAGGTACAAATTGATCACAAAAATGGGATATAAAGGAAAAGGACCTCTAGGACTACAGGGTAAAGGTCTTATGTCACCTCTTGACCATCGTGGATGACCAAAAAGGAATACAACAGTTCTAGGATATAAGAAGAAGCCTTTCTATCTTAGCAAGAACTCCCCACATGTTTTAGAATAGATTGAGCCATCCACAGAAAATCAGTTAAAGGGAGAAATAATAGAACAATCTGATAGTGATGACTCAGAGACCACTGAAGAGCTCATTCCTTATGAGCATTTTCCTAAAGAAATAAAAGACCTCCTTGAAGCTAAAGATGATCCAATAAAAAGAATCAATGTAGTAGAAACACAAGAACCTACTATGGAACAAGAGATAATTGCACCACAAGAACCAGCTAATCTCGAAGACAATCAAATAGACAAAGAGGAAGGTGGTAGTTATTCTGAGACAGATTCCCATGAGTATGAATTCAAATCAAAATCTGAAGGTAACCCTTCTTGGGGTATTCATCCTGACTTTACTCATGTTCTTAAATTTCCTAGAGGTATAGATGAAGAATCCAATGACTATGAATGGGGAGCCATTCCAGAAGAAGATGAGCTTATCACAGAAAAACATGTTGATGTTATTCACCAATATGCACCTAAACCCAATGTAAGTCTAGAGAGAAATGATGAACTTAACGAGTCTGATCCACCGATGGTTGAAATGGACTCCCACAATGACATTGAGCCTATTCATGAATTGAACATCTTAAGTTGTAATATCACCTTCAAACTCGAGCATTGGGTTAGGACCAATGATGACAGATCCATATCCATAAACACTCTTTCCCAATCTTTCACCACTTTGACTATCCAACATCTTGAACTTCTTGACCAAACCTCTATGAATCTGAGCCGAGGTATTTATACCTTTCCAAATGACTATGCCCTTGCTTGCTACCTAAATGCAGTTGAGCCTATGAGGACTTCCATCAGTGAACTGAGTGTTAGCATGATGGAGTCAAACATCAAGTATCTTAGTCAAAAAAATAAGAATAAGAATAAAAAGAAAAGGAGTTCTGAGGGTGAAAACCACTTTGTGGCAGTCTCAGAACCTACAAAAGTAAAAATAAAAGATGTATCCGAAGGTGAAAACCTCTCTGAGGCACCTAAGGATGAGATATTTGATGTCCTTCCGAGTCATTTACAAGACAGATCTCCAGTACTAATTGAGCCCACTCAATCTATCAACTTGGGAACAATAGAAGAACCACAGTTGATCCATGTAGCACAATCCTTATCAGAAGAAGAAAAGCAAAAATTTACAACATTCTTAACAGAAAAGAAGATCAACTTTGCATGGAAATATTCAGATATGCCAGGGTTGGATCCTAATCTTATAATGCACCATTTATCTATAGCTCCAAACGTCAAACCTGTTAAGCATAAATTGAGAAAGATGCATCCACATGTTGCACTCTTGGTCAAAGCTGAATTAGAGAAGCTACTAAAAGCCGGATTCATCCGTGTTATTGATTATGCTAAATGGATCTCTAATATTGTACCTATTTCAAAACCAGACAAATCTATAAGAGTGTGCACAGATTTCAAAGATGTAAACAAAGCATGCCCTAAGGATGATTTTCCACTACCTAACATTAATATGATAGTGGACATGACTATGAGCTTTGAGATTTATTCGTTAATGGATGGTTTTTATGGATATAACCAAATAAAAATTGCCCTAGAGGATCAAGAGAAAACTACTTTCACATGTGCGTGGGGTACCTTTTGTTGGAATGTCATGCCATTTGGGCTTAAGAATGCTGGTGCTACATATCAGAGAGCTATGACATCTATTTTTCATGACATGATGCATCAAACTATGGAGGATTATGTTGATGATACTTTAGCAAAATCTATGATAAGATCTGAACATCTAAATGATTTGAGCAAGATACTAGATAGAATGGAGAAGTTTAGTCTTAGACTGAACCCTAAGAAGTGTGCTTTTTGTGTCACTTCTAGAAAGCTCTTAGGCTACATTGTTTCAAAGAAAGGAATTGAAGTGGATCCAACAAAATTTAAAGCTATTATGGACATGCAACCTCCCAAGAATATTAGTCAAATGAGAACATTACAAGGGAGAGTACAATCTATTAGACACTTCATCTCTCAACTTGTAGACATATCATAGCCTTTAACAAAGATATTACATAAAGGTGTGACCTTTGCATGGAATGAGGAATGTGAAAAGAATTTTAATCATATCAAGAAATATCTATCAAATCCTCCTATTTTGATGCCTCCTATTCAAGGGAAGCCATTGATCTTATATGTCTCCATAAAAGATACATCACTAGGGGCATTGCTTGCATAGCATGATGAGAATAAGAAGGAAAGAGCTATATACTATATCAGTAGAACATTGGTAGCATATGGAAAGAACTATTCTATGATTGAAAAGACTTGTCTAGTTGTGATCTTTGCATCACAGAAACTGAGACATTATATGTTGGCTCATACCACACATTTGGTAGCTAAGATTGATCCACTAAAGTACTTACTCAGCAAAGCTGCCCTCACAAGTAGATTAGCCAAATTAGTCATGCTCTTAAGTGAATTTGACATTGAATATGTTGAATGAAAAGCTATTAAAGGCCAAGTTATTGCTGATCAACTAGCAGATGCACCTTTGTTTGATGATACACCAATGCAAATAGAATTCCCAAATTATTCTATCATGGATCTTTCTTCTAGAGAATGGCAATTGTTCTTCCTATACACAAGATGGATCTGGAGGAGGCATATTGTTTATCACCCCTCAAGGATACTCCATTCCTAAAACATTCAGAATCAAATGTCCTTGTACAAACAATATTGTTGAATATGAAGCCCTTCTTAATGGTATGAAGATAGCAATTGAGTGGAGAGTAACAAAATTACACATTCATGGAGACTCACAACTTTTAATCCATCAAGTCAATGATGTGTATCAAACGAAAGATGAAAATCTCATTCCATACAAAAGAATGGTAGATGATCTAAAGAAATACTTCATATCTATCACCTTTGAGAAAATACCTAGAACAGAGACTAAGGTTGTCGATGCAATGGCAATGCTATCTACTTTATTACAGCAACCTGAACATGAGCTATGCTACGAGTTTCTGGTGGAAGCACTATCTTATCCTGCATATGATTCCCCTGATACCCACATGATTTTCACTGTTGTAGGTCATGATTCATCTTGCTATAAAAACCTTTTCTCCTATCTCAAAGACCAAATCATTCTCAATACCTTTAACCACCATGAAAAGAGATACCTTATCCGCAATGCGTCCTGATATGTCATCATTGGTCACGATCTGTACAAACAAGGTCTAGATAGTATGCTACTTAGATGTTTAGAATGGGAAGAGTCTCAATGTGTGTTAGAGGAAGTCCACGATGGTATTTGTGGATCACACTCAAATGGTTTAACACTAGCCCAAAAACTTATTAGGGCTAGGTACTATTGGCCGAAAATGGAGAAAGAGGCTATCAAGTTTTCTAAGAACTATCAAAAGTGCCAAGTGCATTAAAACTTAATTCATGCTCCAGGGAGAGATCTAATTCCCTTCACTACACAATGGCCTTTTCACCAATGGGAATTTGATCTTATAGGATCCATACATCCTCATTCTTCTAATGGACATACCCATATAATCACAGCTACAGATTATTTCACAAAATGGGTAGAAGCAGTTCCTTTAACTCAAGCGACTGGCAAACAAATTTCTATGTTCATTCTGAACTACATCATATGTCGGTATGGTATTCCACACTCTGTAGTCACAGATAATGGCAGACAATTCAAGAACAAAGACTTAGATGATCTATGTGCCAAATTCAAAATTACACAACATTGGTCATCAATCTACCATCCTCAAGGGAATGAACAAGCAGAGGCTTCAAACAAGAATCTATTGAAAATATTGCACCGTATAGTTAATAAAACAACA
Organism: Chamaecyparis obtusa; assembly: GCA_027943335.1. NCBI lineage: Eukaryota > Viridiplantae > Streptophyta > Pinopsida > Cupressales > Cupressaceae > Chamaecyparis > Chamaecyparis obtusa. The sequence continues at coordinate 98,665 of BSBK01011235.1, read as the reverse complement.
AGAGACTGGCATCTCATGATCAATCCAGCTCTTTGGGCCTACATAACAAGTATCAGAATGCCCTCTGGGGCTACATCATTCACTTTAGTTTATGGGTCTTAAGTGGTACTACCTATTGAGGTTGAAATCCCATCACTAAGAATCAGAATGCATGGTCTAGTAACTGATGATGACTATAGAGTGTCTAGGTTGCAAGAACTTGAACTACTATATGAGTGCAAACAAGTAGTGTATGATCATCTCAGAGTATATCAGAAGAGAATGTCTAGAGGCTACAACAAGAAAGTCAAACACAGAGAATTTTAGGTTGGCGATCTAGTCTTGAGAGAGAATCCTAAAAATCAATCACATAGAGAACGCAAGGGGAAGTTTGAACCCAACTAGCTGGGTCCCTTTGTTTTCGCTGCTACTTTTGACTATAGTGCCTATCAACTCTCAACATTTGAAGGAGAATAGCTCCGAGAACCAATTAACGTTCTCCATCTAAAAAAATTATACGCCTAAGGCATTCAGTCTATGGTAAAATATCCTGAAAAAATTATAAAAATTGGAAAAAGTCCTAAAAAAATGAACATCTTGGTGAAAACCTAGCAATAGGCGCCTTGATAATTCACAAAAAAATAAAAAATATCAAAAGTACAAAAAAATTAAAAAAATTAAAAAATACCAAAAAATGAGAAAAAGAAAAAGTGCCTTGGTGAAAACCTAGAAACGGGCACCTTGGTAGAAAAAATAGAATCTTTGCCAAGATGGTGAAAACCTGACAAACGGGTGCCACTTGTTTCAAAATGCTCCATCTATTAGCACAATCTTGGTCTTTCCCAGCTTTCAGTCTTGCTTTAGTTTGTATATATTTCCCGGTTTGTTTCAGCATTCATGTTTTCAATAAGTCTGTATGTACATCATTGGCAAAAGCGTCTGTATCCTATCAAAGTTCAAACTTGGGGGCAATCAATGTCATATCCCATGGCCTCCAATGTATCTTAGATGTGTCATATCCAGTCAGATTCCTTTGAAGCTTCATTCAAGTCAGTCAGTCAGTCTCCTCTCCAGAAAGGATTTTGCATCTACAACAACGCAATCAAAACACAAACTAAAAACAATTTATGCTTTACATGCTTTTATCTCCTTGTATGCTTACTAATTCGCATTGAGATTTTTTCATATTGTGTCCCTTCAAGCTCTTCGATGATGTCCCTTACAGGATTTAGAGAGTGATGACTGGGGGCATAACAACTTTGGAAATTCTAGATTGAAATGGTGTTTGTCTGTAAGAGCCTCTATCTTGTATTGGATGGTCATGCATACCTAGACCATTGATACCCAAAAAATTCAAGGAAGTTTGATCTACCTATTAGCTTTTTACTCCTACTGTGAAACACGATCTTACCTCAGGATGTGAATGATAAAGGGTCACTACGGGTAATTCACACTGGATTTAGAATGATCTCTTGACTGCTTGATGTGTTTGTTATGTAAGGTGTATTATGGTCATCATGATGTCTATGTTTTGATGCTTATACAAATTGCTATATCAAAATGGACATGATATTCAAGTCATCCTAGCGTTTGTGTCTTGGTGCTTATATCTAATCCGACATTCCAAAAACAAAATCAATATTCATGTCCATGGTTGTCTAGCCAGTGGGCGTTGTATTGATTCTTGCACATACAAATCAATATTCATATGTCTATAGTTTCATAACTAGTGGACATTATATTGATTTATCCGGTTACCTAAAAAGTTCAATGATGACAACAAATCGACACATGATCAGTGAGTAGGTCCTAGGTCGTAGGTTTGCATGTCATTTTGCACTTTGTATGGTTGCATGATCTCACAAATTGCTTGAATACTTCAACAAATTCTTCTAAACTAAACTTAAACTTGGCAATGAAGAGCTAAATCTCACACGAAGGTTTCCTCACAGAACCATGAGCAGTCACCATCCTAGGTTAAACATCCTTTTTGACATAAGACTGAGTACTTGTCTTCATCAATACCTGCAAAACATATCATGTGTATCATTGCATTTACATTACATATTCATGATCATTCCATCTATCACATTATAGTGCATACATGTGCATAATCAAAATCATACATTTTCATACATTTTTCATAATCAATCACATTTGCATAACAGAAACCATTGTATTGCATAAATCCACACATACATTCTACTCTACTCATAGCATTTACATCACATGATATCATCATAAATCAAAACATGACAAGTACACATGAAGTCACAACCAAAATCTCGATCTCATATCATATAACTCGAACTAGTCCAAGGGTGCACTACTAATAGAAAGTACAAAAGAATGCACTCATATGAGCTATCAGAAGTCAGAACAGTATACATGAAACAAAAATGGCAAAAATATATCAGAATATCTAGACAGATCACCTGTCTGCTTGATCCTTTGCATCTGGTGGAGGTGGTGATGGTGCATCAGGCACTGCCTCGGCTCTGGTTACCTTGGCTCCCTCTGACGCTATCATATACTAAGAGTATGTGGGTACTCTCTAAGCAACCGGAACAACAACATAGTAAACAAAAACATAATAGGAAGCTCTAGAGGTCTGATGTGTCACCTCTGTCTGCAATCTCCTGTTCTCCTCTCAAAGCTGGGATTGCTATCTATCTACCTCAGTAAATCGCTCCTCCCAATGAGCACTCCATACCTTTAGGTACTTGATATATAATCTAAGCCATCTAATGATCTCCTGAGGAGTCAATGGTACACTAGGATCTGCATCTATTGCAGGCATATCAGTATCTCCAGCTAGCTGCTCGATAGTCTCTGCTCTCTGCGCCTTACGACATCTAACCTCAGCTCCCAGATCAAAACTAGTATCAACATGAGTAGGATTAGGACCAACACCTACATACTGCTCTACACCAAGTACCTCATCTGCTGTACCAACACTACCCAAAGTGTCGCTCTCTCCTCTAGTCGATCTCCTATGCAAAACTGCAGGTCTTCTTGCTGAAGAACTAGAGGGATGAGGTGGTCTCATTTGTCCATATGGTCTCTGTGGAGGTGTGAATACCACTCTCGACCTCAGAGGTGTAGGCTGGGGCATTGGGACCTATGTACCTATATGTCTCTATCCTCTACCCATCGGAGCACCTGTGACATCCATAGCCTCCTCCATGGAAGGTATCAACTCTGTAGGATCTGAAAACCTATGTATCGGATGCTCTACAAGCCATCCAATGAATTCATTTGTGACCCCTACATCTGGCACATCTGGTCGATAGTCCCAATCTCTACCAACAATACCACTGTACTCCTATGTACAAAGAGCATAGGACAATCTAGGGGCCCATCCTAAACCGAGCTCTCTATGGATCCGTGCATAAGCTTCAAGCTCTTATGGTGCATCTTGAATGATGTTGTACTACTCTGGTAATAAGAAAGCACTCCAGCACTGCAGTAGACCGACCAATCAATACCTGACTCTGGCAAAAATAACTAAACTGCTCTCGAGCAGTGGGCCAGGCCACAATTTGAAGATAAGGGTGCCAGATAACATATGTGCTATCATCCAGGCAATGTCTAAAGGACTCTGTATGACCCATGTGCACCTGTGTAACATAACTAGAGTATATATATATGACCAGCTCCTGTGGCTAGCGCTGACCCTGACATACTGGTCTACATATTGGGATATGCTCCCAGGCCCATATCTGAAGAACCAATGCACCAGAGGCAAAAGACTTTCCCTCCTGATAGACAATCTTTTGCATCTCAGAGAACATATGCGCTATCATGCACTGACCCCAACCCAACTCAGAAGGAGTGGCCATTAAGCATGCAACCATAGGGGCCCAGCCCATCAAGATACCGTTTTGCTGACGGTCAGACATGATAATGCCTCCTATCATACCAGCTATGATGCACTCTAATCTATGGGTCTACCCATAGCACTGCACTAATAACTCCTAGGAAATAGAACTAGTGAGTTGTGTATCATCTCCAAACAAACGTTTGAAGGCATGTAATCCAGACTGTCCCAAACTTACATAATCTGGACGAGGACCATGAAATGGAATGCGCAAAATCCTATATACATCCTCCGATGTGACAGTAATCTCTCCTATAGGGAGATGAAAGGTCTGGGTCTCGAAATGAAACCTCTCAATCAAAGTAGTAAGTAGTCAGTGGTTCACCCTAATCTTGGGCAACTGAATCAGATACTCGAAACCACAGGCAGCTAGATGAACCCTCATAGGGTCTGGAAGAGATATGCATAGTCTCTGAGTCACAGGATGAGAGATACGTACATGAATGTCAGGGTATATGACCTACATAGAATAGAAATAGGGAATCCTATCAGTTATTTGGTTGAAAAATAGGCTAATAGTACAGAAATTCAAAAGTTCACAATCTCAAAAGGTACATTAAATGCTCAGCAATCAGCCTAAGGAATCAAAAATCAAAAAATTTGACCTAAAGAGGAGTTTTAAGCTCACTATTTTCCATACGACAATACAAACTGGCACCAAAACTCATACGAGTTTCAGCAGGGTCCCATAAGATAAACCATGCATATACAACTTTCTAGGTCTCACCGTACGACATATGAGGGACCCGATGAAACATTGTACAACTCTTGGGTCCCTCTCAAATGAGTTTCGGGGGATTCTGACATGACACTCTACAGGGAATTGAAAATTCATATGATTCATGGAGAACAGTCATACGAGTTTCTATGCATGCGATAATTGAAAATTAAAAACGTACGAAAAACAACCTAAAAATGCTAGAAACATGCAAAAATGGAATTTACAAAGAGGCACAGAGGTCCACTTACTAGATGTAAATACTGCGGAGGCCGTTGATGTCTTCAACTGCGCTCAAATCGGTGGAAAGAGACAGGTAACTTTGGCTCAGTCATTTTCTCACTCAGAGGGCTCCACAAGGTTTCAAAGTCAAATGTGAATAATGAATTGAAAATGACCCTTTTGGTCCTTATATAGCTTTTCACCTAATTTTCAAAAGTACTCCGTTTTCTACAAAAATTGCACCCCAGGCTAATTTCAACGCTCTGAACCCATTTTCGGGATCAAAATCGAAATCTGAGATCATTTACTATGTCAAAATTATGATTTAAAATTTCAGACCCATGATGTCTGACTGCTTGCATAATCAACCTTCCCGACATCCAAAATTCAACTTAAATGATTATCTTACATCAAACTATCAAAGATTCAACTTGGTCACCCATGGTCAATTTGTGGTCAAACCTAGTCAAACTTGGTCTTTTGGACCGCCAAACGATGCAGAACGTATTCTCAAACATGTATAATCACTTCTCAAATCAATTAACATGCTTCTAAACTATATAACGTTGACTTTCCTTGTCAGAATTCAATTTTTATCCTGAAGGGGGCATGGTATTAAACATCATTCAAAGTCTATAAACTCAATTCTGTCAATCAAATATTTCTTTCAGTAATCAAGACAACAACCATGTCTAGTTGCTGATTCATTTAAAGTCCTCGTCGCTTGGGGAAATCTATTGATTCTTGGGGCATATCAGATTCATCAAGATCCATATCAATCTGGTATCCTAAATGTATCTCGTAAACTATATCTATTTTTTGTAACCATCGGTTCATTAGTGTTATTTTCCTTGTTTCTTCGTAACTGATGGGTTCAGGATGTGATACCAATATGATTATTTTTAGGACAATCAGGTCTGCAATCGGTCACTCACTTCTTCGCAATCATAAGGTTCATAATCAGGCGTTTTGACACTTTTTCATAATCATCAGTTCATTGTTGCTACAGTTAACATTATCTTTGGTCATTCAGGACCTAAATCTTACATCTTCAAAATCTTTCAATTGGTTTCTGTCTCGGAATCGGTTAATATTTCAAATTAGTTTCATACATATTTATCAAACACAAACTATTCTTTGAACCACTACGCTTTGCACAACAGTTCAAAGAGGGGAAAAATGTAATACCCCAAAAATGGGCTATAGGTTCATTAACCTCCTACATCTTCAATTCGAATGAAATTGACATCAAAGTCCTAACCTAAGGCACATCTACACATTATCAAATCCTAATTGATTATCCTAAATTCTGCATCAGGAAATATTCCTATTTATCCTAATTATCTTTAATTTAATAATTATTTGGCGATAAATCCTATTTATCCTAAAGTTTGATTAATTGAATATTCTAAATATTTGATTAATTAGATTTAATACTGCCACTTAATTATTCAACTAGATTTAATTAAATTATTCCTAAATTGTATTATTTAATTTTGACAATAAATCTAAAATCTTATGACTGGTACTTCACCTATCCAGAATAGGTCATCATGAATTCTATTGAGTAAAATCTTTATCCATTCAGACTCATAAAACTCATATGTCGTAGCATATTCAATCATGGGATGGTTTTCCAAATGCGTGAACTCATCAAGAAAGGTTTTATCTGGTTTCATCATAGTCCCTATGTGAGCTCTAATTCTGTCAAGACCTACTGGTTCCTTCTTACAGTAAATGTATGCACGGATGTCTTCCACATGCATAACACCCATAGGGGTTCAAGAGAATGCTCCTTCTAAATCATCTAGGGTAGATTTGAAAGGGTGCCTCTTGAAAATGTATCTCTTTTTCTCCTCAACATCAAACACAATAGGAGTAGCCATAACTTACTTATTTATCACTTCAATTAGGTTTCCAAAAGACTTCTGAATTGTCATGACGGATTAGGGCTTCCACAACTGATCAAATACACTTCTTCGCTGGTGAATCACACTTCAATCCTTCTCAATCAACTACTAAGGCTTTTGTGCTCTTCAATCACTCAAACTCGAATGCAATGAGTGATCTGTAAGTCTCCGAGTACTTTAAAGTGAAAAATTATGCCATTAATGTTTGCCGCGTAAACCAGACTTTCACTAAAAATATTCATCTTTCATTCTGCAATCAATCAGGTAGTGCGCTCTTGCACATAGGTTCTGCTAGTCTCCAAAAGGTTAAATCCAAAGGCGCATACTCTAACGGTGAGTATATCGGCAAAGCAGGGATCTAGAGCTAAATTAGCTCCCCCTATGACCCCAAGGGTCATTCATCTAGATGTAGAGGGTGCATCCACTGTGGATGCATCCAATACATTCCCATCAACCTTATCCTTCTTCACCTCTGTCCAAATCAAGCTTGCATCTTTTGAAGCTTTCACAAACTTGACTTCTCCTTCGGTATCCAAAATTGATTCTTCTAGATTTTTAGGGCTTTCCCGACTTTGCGTTCTTGATCTACAAAACTTTGAGATGTGTTGAGCCTTGTTACAAGAGTAACAAATAACTGGAGGCCTTAAATTCCTCAGTGCATTAACATGGGTTTCCATTTTACAATGTCTAGTTGAGTGACCATTATAGTTACATATCTGACATGTAATACTCTGGGAACTTCTTGCATTTGGTTGATTATGATTTCTCTAATTTTGCTGAGTCTTGTTCTTCTGACCTGTTTTACAATTCATAGCTTTATGACCAAATTTATTGCATGAATAACAGTAACCATTGAAAGATCTTACCTCTTTACAGTTCCTTGCTATGTGTCCAAGCTTGTTACATGCATAACAAGTTCGATCTACTAGATTGCGCTCATCTTTAGATGGTTCAGTTTTAGCTTTAGTCTGATTTCATATCTCCTTAGCATCTATGGTGTCTTCTGGTGCTTTCATCCTTGCTTGCATGTCATCAATCTGGTTTTGTGCTTCATTGAATCCAATGCCGCTGGTATCTCCTTTAAGCTTCTGAGCATATAACTGAGATTCTATCAGATCCTTGCTTGTGTGTAATTTATCAATGTGATTCTTTGTTTCTTTTAACTCCAATTCCAAATTTTCTTTGTTGTTTCTTAGCTCCAAGATTTCCATGTTTGCTTGCCTCAATTCTTCATTCAGTTGAAGGTTCTCTTTGATCTATTCATCATAAACTTCTTGATTGTTAGTTAGATTTTCATCCAACTCTTCAATCTGATCTTTCAGAGATGTGTTCTCCTCATTTATCTTTTTGACCATCTTCCCTAAATCACTATTTGAACACTCTTTCAAATATTTTCTTAGTCTTTTGATGACTGTTTGAGAATCACTGACTTTTTCTTTTAGTTCTTCAATTTCTTTTTCAGATATGTCAAGGTCTTCAAGAGCATCTTCGAGATTCTTTTTTAGATGTTTCATTTCTGTCTTATCCATGATATCCTCAAGTGGTTAAACTTCTCTGCTGAGGACCAGAGCTCTGATACCAATTGTTAGGAATGGGAACACTGAGAGGGGGGGGAGATGAATCAGTGTTCACTATATTTAATCTTTTTACTATGCTCTTTAAACTTAACTTGAATGCTTAAGTACTGAATTGAACATTAACATAAACAAGATACATGAACTCGGCACATAACACAAATATGGTTACGGGGAAACCCAAATAGGTAAAAACCCCGGTGGGAATTGACACCCACTAATATTCTGCACTAGTGTATTGTGATCCTTGTTAGAAGATCCTTAAGCCTGTTAGGATTTGTCTTTACATTGCTTTTAGTACAATGACCTTGTCAAGGGTCAGACCCTATTAGGATTCTTTTACAATAACCCTATTAGGGGTGGGGACACACTGTCCTAGAGCTCATTGCTCAAGTGGTGAAGGCTACAACCTTTTGATCTCAAATACACACTATATATGCTGGATGAACTGGCACTGTGACACTGCTTGTCAGATCAGTTCCTTTGATGTGCTGATGCTTTGACCTCTTGCGAAGCTCTAATACCTCTTAACTACTCTTCACACACTTCTCTGCTTATCTCAACTCTATATCAACTTCCATATTTATTACAAAGGGCACATCTCATATTTATATGCGCTTATCAAAATAATTAACTAGGTCAGCCTATAATCGATTACATACAACGCTTCCAATTGAATTGACTCAAGCGTGTTTACATACTGTAATACCCCAAAAATGGGCTATAGGTTCATTAACCTCCTACATCTTCAATTCGAACGAAATCGACATCAAAGTCCTAACCTAAGGCACATCTACACATTATCAAATCCTAATTGATTATCTTAAATTCTGCATGCTAGAAATATTCCTATTTATCCTAATTATCTTTAATTTAATAATTATTTGGTGATAAATCCTATTTATCCTAAAGTTTGATTAATTGAATATTCTGAATATTTGATTAATTAAATTTAATATTGCCACTTAATTATTCAACTAGATTTAATTAAATTATTCCTAAATTGTATTATTTAATTTTGACAATAAATCTAAAATCTTATGACTAATTGATTAAATTCTTATTTAATTAATTCATGTCAATTGTCAATTTTTAATAATATAATTTTAGAATAAAGTTTGATTTAATAATTGATTAACCCATAAATCAGTTATTTTAATTCAAAAATCAGTTAAGTTGAGAATAAATCACTTTATTTTTAAATTAATTTATAATTAAATCATGCACAATCAGAAAAGCAATCAACTAGAAATCAACAAACAATTTTAAAATTAAACTCAACATCTGATGATGAGTTGAAATTTGATCTAAACTCTATTTTGAGTTAAACACTGCTTTTGCATGATTTTTGTGAGTTAATTATCTCGGATTTCTTGATAATTCAAAAATCAACCTGAGTTTATCAAGAGTGATTTATGGATTTTCTCCTGCATCCTCAAAGCCCTAGATTTCTATAAAATCAAGGCTTGGCTCTTCACAATAAACCTACCTCGAATTTGCACAATTACTCTGGCGAATTGGTGATTGAAGGATTGAGCACTTGCGATAGGTGATTTGTGAGATCTTTCATTGTTGGTCATAGTTTCATAGTTTTCATATCATAGCTTTACATTCATATCCATTCATATCATTCTTAGATTAAATCTGCATTCAATTTCATTTCTAGCTTAGATTCATACAGTTTCTCATATTATTGCACAGAAAATCCAAAAATATAGATTAATCTGCATTCATTTCACATTCATTCTTTTGCAATCAAATCCTTCGTTTAGGTGTTGCATTGTCACTGATCTCGATTCCAATCTAAGAACATCATACGTGCACCTACTAGAAGGCAGTAAATCCCCTGGTTAGCTTAGTTTCCTTTATTTGCAAGATTTTGATTTTGGCTAACCTCTAATGTTTTACTAAAGTGTTGTGTCTACAGCTAGGTACAAAATTCACACACACACATACAAACATAATTATATGTCTACAACCTAAATACAATAGGTGCATAGCCTTTACAAAATAATATTATCATCGCTAATCAAATTACCAACATTCAGTTGCACACTATGTTTTATTCTGGCATTCACTGGTTGTACCTCTTCAACTTTCTGTATCTTCGTCATATGGTCTCATCTTATCATGCGCTCTTAGAATTAGCATAAATACATACATACAAGCTTAACTTCATGGGCGCATACCTTAACTAGGTCATACGCATGTGCGCTGATGCTCTGACCTTCTGGTACTCTGCTAACTGTCCAATCTTCTATACTTAGCCAAATTTTGATCTTCTGATAATGTGCCCTGACTCCAAAACACTATATGACTTTGTTGCCATAATGATAACACTATATCTAGTCATATACAACAATATAGTCAACTTGCTAACATATATGTATATATATATGTATATGTACATATATATACATATATATATATATATATATATATATATATATATATATATATATATATATATATATATATATATATATATATATATATATATATATATATATATATATATATATATATATATATATATATATATATATATATATATATATATATATATATATATATATATATATATATATATATATGGGGATATACATACATGCATAAATACAGACACACACACACACATATACATGTACATATCTACATGTATATATACCTATATATGTGTGTGTATGGATATGTATACGTGTATGTATTTATGTGAAAGAGAGGGAGAGAGAGGGAGGGAGGTAGATATGTATATAAAGATCAAAGATCTAGGGTTGTATTAAAGTCTCCACCTAAAATAAAAATTGCATGATCAAAGCTCTTAATGACTTCTAAAATCTTGTCCTGCACTGCCTTTTTATCTTTGGTGCTAGTTGGGTCATATGCGTTGAAAAAAAATCACCATGAAAAGAAAGGGCCTTAACTCCACCAATTGCATGTACTTCTTGCCAACCATCATCTCTATAATGATTGTTTGGGGATTTCATAAAATGCCCAATCCACCTGTTCATTGTGGTTGCTTCCATAAATATTCCCTTCCTCATTTTCCATGAGTGGAGAACCTTTTGAGTTTCTACTTGGCATACTACATCTCGTTGTGTTTGATCAAAACAACATTTTGTCAAACACCTCTTGTTAGGGGTAATATAGCCCCTAAAATTCCATGTGATGACTTTTATTGTGGTCTAAGAGGGAGTAGATCCATCCCAAACCTTCATTTTCTCTAACCTTATTGGTTTCCAACTATCTTCAAAAAGACTATGTTTGATTTTCACACTCTAGACTTGTTTTCACCAATCTTGGCCTTCTTGGTTTTGGATTTTTTCTAGCTAATGGTAAAGTTTTCCACAATGCATTTCACATCCTCCAAGATAAAAACATCCTCCTCTTTTAAATACAATGAATCACCTTTTTCCCCGCACTCTTCCTCAATGACCTCTAACTTTTCAAACATCCTAGTAGGCTCTTTAGTTAGCAATACTTGGATGTCCTCAAAATTAGGGGTGGAAATATACCACCCAATAGTGATCTCTCAATCATTAAATATAGACATCCTAGGCATCTACAATGCTCTATCATTAGGCTCCAATTCTAGTAAAACCATTTAATTCCCTTTGTACTCAAACCCTATGGAGAGTAATGGATTAGGCCTCACATCAAGAGGTCCCTTCTCAGCTAGCAACATATTACCATCTTTCTCCTTGACTAAGTCATTCTTTTTAAAACAAGACTCTCCCAGAGCTAGATTCCTCACACACAAGCTATTTGGAGTATTATAATATCCAACCTTAAGAGCAATAGTTTGAACTGGTGGGTCTTGAACCATGCTCAAACTATCTAGTTCTTCCTTTTTGTCCACTTGTGACTCATTGTAGTCTTCAAGTGGCCTTGATTCAAGTCCTTCCAATTCATTATGAAAATTCTTCTCCCCAACTCCACTGCCTTCTTGTACCTTCAAAAGATCAATTAGTTTATCCTCTAGAATATTTTGTTCTAGGGCCTTGCATTTCTTGTCTATTATGCATTCAATCTTTGTGTGACCCTAGCTTGTGGACTTTTTAAGAGAAACCGTAGTACAAAATATTGTTGATGGAAAAATCATGCCAAGGCCCATAAACATGATTCCCAAAACATTTCCTCATCTAAGACACCAAACAATTCTTTGATCCCATTTGAGAAACCTTTTCCTAGCCCAAGGGAGGAAGATACTCTCAAGAAGATTGAATTGTCTAAACAAAGTGATTGTTCATTTTGCATTAAAGACCATATTGTGATTAATTTAGATGATGGTATAGATGATAAAGATATTGAAGCTAACAATATTGATTCCAATAATGTTTATTCTAATGATATATACAAGGTTATTAAAATCAATCATGATCTTTCTTAAAGATTTTTAAAAGCATTAATCCTAGCTCCTAGTGACAAACAATGTGACTCGTCATTAGAGCATGGTCCTTGTTTGAAACTTATAGTAGCTCTATCTATCATGCTTGTTATTTCTCCTCTTGTGTCTTTTCCACGGTCTCTAAGTGATGTTAAAAATTATTGAGAGGCAAATGATATGTTTTATTAGCTTTAATTATGCAGTAGACCATTTTGTGTGTTTGCTTGTACCTAATGTGTTTTCCTTGTGATGTGTTTCTTGATCTATCTTTATGTTATGTTAATCTCTCTTTATATGACCCTCATTGGTCCATTGGTGCAAGGTAATAAAGGGATCAAACTTGTTTTGACATTCCTCTATTTGTATCTCAATTCTTCTATATGTGACATCTATTGTATGTCGTACATGTCAATTCTTATTTTATGTCATATATGTGTTATGTCGTACATGTGCTATTGTTGTAAATAAGATTTTATGTTGTCTACTTGGGGATGATACAAAGCATCAAGATCTATCTTTTTTTGGTTTCTACCTCGACCTAAAAATACTTTTGTTTTTTCATCTTATGTGTGCTTCTTCCATTATGCTCGTAGTTTCACTACCTTTAAGGGATGAGGTCAATTCAATGCAATTATACTTTATATACATAAGTTATCAAATACACGTACTGACCCTAGTCAGTGGATCCCTTATGTTCTCTCCATTTTTCATGTGCTCCATCGCCCTTGATTTTGTCCTTACTTCAGGGCATATCATAGTGGCAATGTACTTATATTTTGGATGCATGCATGCTACCTTAAAGTGTTGGAGATTTACCAGCAAGCCAGAATGTTGATTGTATGTTTGTCATTGATGACACCATATGGTAAGCAGTGTGCATGGAAGCCTGATGGAGAAAGTCTTGAATATATGTTTCCTATATATGTTATCAGCATGATATCATAGACGCAGAGGTTGATTCTAAATGAAGATAGTAATACAATTGTATGTATCAGTGAGTGTTCCTGATAGGTCCCGCGAAGAGTTCTATATGAGATTTACAATATGGTTGTAATGAATCCTTGTGTGTTTATATTTATGTTGTAGACATGTGTATGATGCTATGTTCTTGGACACAGAGTCAGATATGCAGTGTAGGTTGAGTTATGAAGTCTCCAGTTGACAGTCACAATTTCCTGAGTTTATCTGGTAGAGCCGGCATTATTTTTATTATTGTAGTAGTTGTGCCTATCAGTTTGCTATGCGTGCCTGGATTAGTTTTTGGAGAAGAGTTACGAATGTTTGGTTAAGAGTGCATGATGTAATTCAGCATGAGAAGAAATTATCAATTATTTTGGTGGAGCCGACAATGTGAAGTGACTCGTCTACTCATATTGAGTTGGGCAGTCCTAATTTGTGTTGCGTTCTTAGTACAAATGACTGAGATGTTATTGGAGAGTTGTATTGTTTCTCTAATATGATTTCAAGATGGTTCTAACAGGTCGACTTGATTATATCATTTGGAGGAAGTTATTTATAGGCAGTCATTTTGTGACTACTAAGTATGGCAGACAATTGAAAGAATAGAGCAAAGAAGAGATTGTGAAGTATTGTGCCATCAGTAGAAGGTCTATGTGACAAAGAAGAAAGTGTATGCTATTCATTGGAATTGATCAAGACAGCAGGTCTACCTCACAGTTCACCAAGATCCAGATATATAGTGTGTATCTGTTAAACAGAAGGTTGCAGCCTTCACTCCTTTGAGCAGTGTGCTCCCGGATAGTGTGTCCTCACCCCTAATAGGGTTAATTGTAAAAGACTCCTAATAGGGTCTGACCCTTGACCAGGTCACTGTACTTAATGCATTGTAAAGATCAACTCCTAACAAGGTTGTAAGATCTTCTAATAGGGATCATAATACTCTAGTGCAGTTTATAGTGGGTGCTAATTCCCATCGAGGTTTTTACCTATTTGGGTTTCCCCGTAACCAAAATTGTGGTGTTGTGTTAAGTGTTCTCATATTGTGTTTATGCTTAATGTTCTTCTATACTTAATTGGACAAAGAATTTAATCTTGTAGATAACTGATTCACCCCCCTGCCCCTCCCCTCTCAGTTATCTCTTGCGACTATTCCTAACATAAAGTTATTTCTCTCAGTAAGGTGTATGTAATCTCTCTCACATGGGGGCATACACTCCAATATTTGTTACAATTTATGTACACACCAAAATTATTTTTTTGTAGTCAATTTTTTTAGGTTACTTAGCAAACTATGCCTTTTACTTTGCAATCTTCTTCTCTTGGCAAATTTCCTTATGAACAATATTTTGTTTAATTGTCCTTTGCACCAATCTTTTCCAGATGAGTTGATTAACATAACACAACTTGCTATACCATTCAATTTTCCTTATGTGAATTCTCTACATGACTCATAGTAAGTGTAACCTTACAATGCCAACTTAATCACGACTTCTCTATTTTCTATTCATTTGTTTCTCCTTTTGTATTTCTATTAGATTGATAAGATCCTAAGTCCTTTGGGGGCTAGGTTGTTCTTGTCTCTTTAATACCTCAATAAAAGAATTTTATGCTATGTTCTACTTTACCTAGAGTATGAATGCAGGTTAATAATCTTGCTAAAATGGGGGCTACATGTAACATTGTAAATTGTATACACGTAAAAAAAATTCACCTAGGCCTCAAATTTTTAGTGTTTTTGGCCTCTTATTCCCAATTATGTTTGACTATGTTTATACTACTTCTAATTATATCTTTTCAAATATATGTTGGACCTCAGGTCCTTGACCATGGCTTTTTCATGAGGTCAAGGTTTCCTGGGGAAACCTTGCCTTAGAACAAGGTCATCCAAGACAACCTTGCCTTGATAAAAAGGGTCTAAATTCAGATAATCTAATAGTTAGCTTGTAGAAGTGGGAAAACTTATGTTGTGTTAGTTGACTTCAAAATTACAAACTTGATTGATAGGGAGAGGTATACAAGAAAGCTTACCCCTACTCCTTTTATAAGCAAGCAATCGTAATCATGTCATACAATTCAAATTCAAGCACATCCTAAGAGAAAGTGATCATGCAACATCTACGAAAAGAAGGAAAATAAGTGAACTTCAAATCTAAAGCATTATAGATGACACCCATGATCAATTACTCATAAGACTGAAGATAGAAAATTAAAAAATCAACATCAAAAGCCTAGTCTAGGGTGCTTAGGATACCATAGACCCAATCAAGGGAAATTGGGGTGTCATAGTCCTACTCGATGGTGCTTGGGGATTCCATTGACCTCTCATAAGTAGTTGAGATGTATTAGGAAGTGGTTACAAGGTTTCAGGGTCCCATATTCAATCTCATTGCTTAGAAATTCATGTTGCGGGTCAAGGGTGCTTGAGGTGATATTGACCACCTTGTTTCAACTCATATTTCTATGATAGGTTCCTCTCTACATCCTCTTTCTAGATATAGATTAGTTATGTGATTAACTATTCTACAATTATTTGTTTATGATTTCCATTGTCAATTTTCCAACTTCTAGTCAACACAAATACAATCTTAGATACCAAGATAGAATAATTTATCATGTAAGCATGTACCAATTTAGTTGCCAACTTTAGAAAAGGTAGTAGTCATCAATTTAAATTCTAGAAATTAGAATTTGGAGTCAATCCAAAATGTTGCAAGTTTGATCCAAGACAAGAAAATGTGAAACCTCAAGATATTGGACAAGTTGTATAAGTCTAGAGTAATAAAGAAGCAAATGTGGAGAAACAAATAAGGAATGAGCCGAACTTAGCACAAGAATGCACCACATGTTGTTATGCAATTATATTAAGTCATTCCATCAAAATAGATCCATAAATATGCAAATTTCACTATTAAAATACAAATCTCCATTTTATGCCCCTTAATTTTCAACATTTCCCAAAGCATTCATTTCTTGACATAATGAATATTATAAAAGTACAACTAGAATTTATGATTTTAACTCTTGTGATTCAATCACCATGATATAAATCACATATGTTAAAAATTTAATATAAAACTACACAATTTTATTCAAAATTTTTGTATTTGCTATGACGAATTGTGAAAATCTAATATTTTTTATTACACAACTCTAGAAATCTGCATTGGCTTGTTTGTTGGCGTAAGATGAGCCTTTGGTGTGATGAAGAGATGCTTCAAACTTCACATTACACTTGGAAGACTTCGTGTGTGACTTTCCTTCTTTCATTTTAATGGATGCTTAGACTCCACATTACACTTGAAGGCTTGGTTGTGAGTTTTCTTTTCCATTTTGTGAATTTGTTTCATAAAAATATGAAAGGTTTTGTGTTGATTTTTTTGTTTAGCTTGGAAGGTGGAGTGGAGTTGCTTTAAAGCAACTTGAGTTGGATATTTAGCAACAACTTTATTTTTTCATTCTTTAATAGAATATTTCTAAGTTTGTGAGGTTGAGTAAATCAAAAGTGGTTTTATATAAGGTTTTGTTTAGCTCGGAAGTTGGAGTGGAGTTGCTTTAAAGCAACTTGAGTTGGATATTTAGCAACAATTTTATTTTTTTATTCTTTAATAGAATATTTCTAAGTTTGTGAGATTGAGTAAATCAAAAGTGGTTTTATATATTATTTATATATGGCTTGTTGTTAGTGTAAGATGAGCCTTTGGTGTGACGAAGGGATGCTTCAGACTTCGCATTACACTTGGAAGGCTTTGTGTGTGACTTTCCTTCTTTCATTTTAATGGATGCTTAGACTCCACATTACACTTGAAGGCTTGGTTGTGAGTTTTCTTTTCCATTTTGTGAATTTGTTTCATAGAAATATGAAAGGTTTTGTGTTGATCTTTTTGTTTAGCTTGGAAGGTGGAGTGGAATTGCTTTAAAGTAACTTGAGTTGGATATTAAGCAACAATTTTATTTTTTCATTCTTTAATAGAATATTTCTAAGTTTGTGAGGTTGAAAAAATCAAGAGTGATTTTATATATGATTTAAAGTCAAAAAAAGATAAGTAAAGCAGTTAGTCTCTATATATGTAAGATTGTTGCAACAAACTTGTATTGGATTCTATTAGACTTTGAGAGAAAGTTGGTTGTTAGGCTGAATAGAAGATCCAACATTTTCAAGTTTTTTCCCACACTAGAGTTTTATGGGTATATCTGTATTATGTGATTGTCTTCTGTTATTTATGTTGCTTTTGTTTTAACACAAAGTATTGATTGTTATAAATCAGATAGATTTTCTATTGTGTGAATTTATTGTACAATTAATCTATAATTGAATTATAAGAAAATAACATTTTAAACTTTAGTTGAGTCATCTTCTTACCTTTTTGTGACCCTAGATTTCCCTGTTTGTTTAGAGTCCGCTAATGATGTGAAAAGTGCATATATATTGTGTGATTTTACAGATTGCCCATTTTTTATTTCTTCTTCAAATAGTTTATTGGTCTATAGCAATGTCCACCCCATTTTCCTCTTGTAAAGATAAAGATTTGAAAACAATTTGTCGTTGGTTAAGTGCCTTCAAAGGGATTTTAAGTGTTTATTTTTTGTCAAAAATTTGGGTTGATGGGTTGCCTTTTCATTAGTACCCTCTTTGGAATTCGTTCTCTCGTTCCATAGATCGATGCTTGATAGAGATTGTCTTGCAGGCCCCCTTGTGCCATACTCTTCTCTTCTCGTTTTCTTTTTCTTATTTTGCTCTTCATCTACTTATTTGATCTATCCTCGTCTTGCGTTGTGGGGCAAATTCAACACAAGCGCTGGTAGGCCTGAATTTTGAAGGGAATATTGTCTTTTTGTTCTATCCCCCACAATTCCTTCCAGTGCCGGTAGCATTTTTTCCTGGTAATGCGCTCTCCCCAATCAATGTTAACATGGATTTTAACGTGATTGAGAACAAATTTTGTTTTGTGAAGTCAAATATTGTGCAAGTTAATGGATCTTTGGTCTGTTTTTGTGAAGTTATAGAGTTAGGAATATAAGATTTGTGCAATATTTAGTTCTAATATTATAAGAGATGAGGGCAGTATTTCTGAAGAACAATTTTAATACACTCGGATTCTTAAAATCTTATCAAAAAGAATTTCATCCTATCTGAATTGATATAAAAACATCCATCAAAACATTACCCAAATTAAAACCCTACTTGGAAGATCTACAGCTGGACCGACAAGTTTGTAGCCGCCGATCTTCCGAAGGGAAGATGGCCATGAAATGCCCTTTTGGTTTCCAATTCCCCCATGAGCCGACATATAAGAGCCTGTCACTCAATCCGTCAACTGAAAATTTGACAGTGTGGGGCTTGCATCTTTAGTTAACATCTTTGTGTTTTTTGGTTAGGAAAATTTGGACAGATTACTATTCAATAAGCAAGCAGTGAAAAATTTACAGCAGGTCGTCTTTGCAGATTTGCTTTTTCTTATTAGTAACTGTGGGTCTGAAAATACATCCTAGTTGGGGAGGGGGTCGGCTTTGTGAGGATCCCATAACCCCTCTGAGGAAACTGTTCCTTAAGCACTAAGTTTTTCATTGATATATGATTTTTATAATTTAATTTGTTTTCATCATATAATTATTTATGGAAATAAATTAAAAAGGAGTGACTGGAAAATAAAAATAATCTCTTATAACACCCTCAATAGTTACTACCCAAGTTGCCTCGATATGGAAGCTCAGCAACCCACAGTACAAATAGCAGATAAATATATTTTATGTAGCTGATTACTACCTTCTATTAAGAACTCTCCTCTGCGATTGTTTTCTCTCATTAAATTTCGAATCTTTCGGAATACATGAGAAGCTTTTCAATATGACAGACTGCACTTTCTTGCCTGATGTATTCTCTTGCGAATTCTTCCTTAAAGAACAGCCTTCATTTTCTGTGAACTTTTAAGGAAACAAGCATGTTTTTACCATTCCAATTTGGGGAAGTGGACTTCTTGTGATTCAAATTCGATATGCAGTCTCCTGAATCTGCAGAGTTCGAACTTTGTAACAATGGAACAACCTGAAATTAAGGCGCCATTTTCAGTACAAGATAACCAAAATTTGGGTGCAGATTTCAAAATAAGGGATGCTCCTTCTGTTCATTTTTTCATCGTCGAATAAAGAGGAGATTGACAACTACCTGATCTCTGTCTGAGCAGCTAATACTTCCGATTTTCATTTTTTGCCTCTTAGTTAGCATATCGGTATGATTTCTTTCCATGCTGACTCCTTTATCTGTGCATTATATTTTAACAGTATCAGCCACAAATAGATGTGAGAAACATTTCATGTTATACACTATCATTCACAATGAAAATGTTTTCCTAAAAGGATCCTTATAGCAGATTTTAAAGCACACAGATGGTTGAAGGGACTTGCCCTAAGATTATCTGTAAAAATGTATGTTATGGGATAAAAAGTTCGCCCAAAATGATAAAATGCAAGCTATGGAGAGAAAACCTTGAATTGTAGAAGCAATCAAAAGAATCAGAGCAGTTACATAAGCATTTTAACTACATCTGAGCAGCGGACTGACTTTTTGATCAAATTCTTAATCATGAAGCCCATTGAAGGGCTTATTTAATCCTTTTTTTTTTAAATTAGGATGGATAAGAGTTAGCTACCAGCCCTGAGCAGGATCCTGAAGACACCTTGACCTTTTTGAGAGGCAGTAGAGGGGCCATAATTTAATAGTGATTTATCCCGCACTTTTAACTGACAGGATGTAGAGTAGTAGTTACCTATCTGGATGATGATATCTTAACTATAAGAAGAGCTGTGTTATGGGAGCTTCAGGATTTATTTTTAAGTAGGAGGTTCTGTGAAGTCAAAAAAAGAATTGATAGGGGATTTAATTGGAATCTTTTTTTGAAAAAGATTTGAACTGGTGGAAAAGATGGGGAACTAGAAATTGCCTCATCTGTGTAGGTTTTTTTCCTCCCACTTATCACTCATCTTAAGTTTTCAATTTGTATCACTATCAATCAATTTTTTTACTTTTTACATTTATTTATTCAGACTAAATAATAAAATTCACAAGACCACCAGCTTGCATAAATTTCTAAACTTGAACTTTTGAACCTAAACTACACTACAAAATAGGACCACCCACTTCAAAATAATCCTTAAAAATCTTAACAGCAGCTACTGATTTTTTTAAATACCTTACTCCATGATATTCAGCCTAATCCTGTGCAATTATTTTGATTTCAACATCTAATCTATCTTTGTACATAGCCATAATATCATTTTCCTATCATGGAACCACAAAATTTATTTGTGCAGATTAACCAAATTTGGGTCAATAACCCCACTTAGGTCCTTAGAGGCCCAACTAAGGTCAGTTGCTCTTATGAGACCAGTCATAAGCATGGAGGCATACTATACCATCGTTGAGGATTAAAGAGCTTTGTGTTGGTGTTTATTACCAATGATGACAACGCAAGACAGTACAAAGTACAAACTAAATTCTGCAATATATGCAACACTCTTGATCATTCCAATGAATGCACCATTTTCAGTACAAGATAACCAAAATTTGGGTGCATATTTCAAAATAAGGGATAATCCTTCTGTTCATTTTTTCATCGTCGAATAAAGAGGAGATTAACAACTACCTGATCTCTGTCTGAGCAGCTAATACTTCCGATTATCATTTTTTGCCTCTTAGTTAGCATATCGGTATGATTTCTTTCCTTTTCCATGTTCACTCCTTTATCTGTGCATTATATTTTAACAGTATCAGCCATAAATAGATGTGAGAAACATTTCATGTTATACACTATCATTCACAGTAAAAATGTTCTCCTAAAAGGATCCTTATAGCAGATTTTAAAGCACACAGATGGTTGAAGGGACTTGCTTGGAATCGATTCCCCTAAGATTATCTGTAAAAATGTATGTTATGGGATAAAAAGTTCACCCAAAATGATAAAATGCAAGCTATGGAGAGAAAACCTTGAATTGTAGAAGCAATCAAAAGAATCAGAGCAGTTACATAAGCATTTTAACTAACTCTGAGAAGCGGACTTACTTTTTGATCAAATTCTTAATCATGAAGCCCATTGAAGGGAGTATTTAATCCTTTTTTTTTTAAATTAGGATGGATAAGAGTTAGCTACTAGCCCTGAGCAGGATCCTGCAGACACCTTGACCTTTTTCAGAGGCAGTAGAGGGGCCATAATCTAATATTGATTTATCCCGCACTTTTAACTGACAGGATGTAGTGTAGTAGTCACCTATCTGGATGATGATATCAACTATAAGAAGAGCTGTTTTATGGGGGCTTCAGGATTTATTTTTAAGAAGTAGGAGGTTCTGTGAAGTCAAAAAAATATGATAGAAGATAAATTAGAATTTTTTTTTGAAAAATAGTAGTCTCTATTTTTTTAGAGCTGCAGATTTGAACGGGTGGAAAAGATGGGGAACTAAAGCTGCAGATTTAAAATTTTGAACCTAAACTCTACTACAAAATAGGACCACCCACTTCAAAATAATCCTACAAAATCTTAGCAGCACCTACTAATTTTTTTAAGAATACCCTGCTCCGTGATATTCAGCCTAATGCTGTGCAATTATTTTGCTTTCAATATCTAATCTATCTTTGTACAGCCAAAATATCATTTTCCTATCATGGAACCACAAAATTTATTTGTCCAGATTAACCAAATTTGGGTCAATCGTGGTTTCAGAGTCTCAGTATCCTTTATGATGTGTTTATAACCCCACTTAGGTCCTTAGAGGCCCAACTAAGGTCAGTTGCTCTTATGAGACCAGTCATAAGCATGGAGGCAATACTATACCATCGTTGAGGATCAAAGAGCTCTGTGTTGTTGTTTATTACCAATGATGACAATGCAAGACAGTACTAAGTACAAACTAATTTCTGCAATATATGCAACACTCTTGATCATCAATACACCTCTTACAAAACCAACTTTCCATTCCAATGAATTCACATACATGCATAGCTCTATTATCAACACTAGTATCAGTGTTGTGAACAGACCTTTAGCTGTTTGAACCAAAAAGCACATGTACAGAGAACAATTTGATATTTTCTGTTGGATGTCATAGAATAGGAAGATAACTGTTATGTAGCAAAATAATGTTATAAGATTTGGAAGTCAAATTAGAACAAATTAATGTCACTGTGATGTAGCAAAATAACAGTATAAGATTTGGAAGTCAGATTAGAACAAGTGATGCCATTTACTATCTATTTTACACCAGATGTAGGGTATAAAATCAATCAGTTGAGATTTCTTTTAAATCACTGTAAGAAGGAAGGAGTTGTGGGATATGTGTTGTATATTATATATATGTTTTTCATCTTTCACAAATCAGTTGTTCCATCCTTCTTAGTGGGGACCAGTGCTTTATTCTGATCGAGTTGTATAAAGGCTAAAGCACGTGTTACCCCTTACCTGAAAAAGTATTTTAGATCTTTATAAATATTTTTTATCCCTAATTTAATATTTTTATAGTGTAATACTATTCAGCGGCTTCTCATATAAATATATTTATTACTACTAAATACATAAACAAAATATATTATTATATTATAAACCCTTAGATTTATATAATAAATACTATTTTGATTGAGTTTTTAATTGAACAAATTTGCTGAAATAAATTTTCCAGTTCATTTTTTGAATGTGCCAGAATTTTTTGCTGTAGCTTGTTAGCACCCATACTATTTCTCTTCAAAGCAATGATCATCACAAAAATTTGAAGTTTCACGTATTCCCAAGGTGGATATCATTGAGCTTCGTACACAAGGACTTGTTCCTCTAGTGCCTTAGAACTTCCCCGGCCATGGTGCTTAAGAACAATGAAACACAACATAAAGGCAGCATGCATTTCATGTTAAAACAAGTGTGTGATTTCTTCCTTCATATCTGGCTGGATTTCCATAACCAATAATAGCCATGCGAGAAGGCTACCGGAAAAAAACATCTTGACAGCTAATACGATACCACAGAAACTGTATGTGCAAGGTCATAATATGAAAGTGTTAAAATCATACAATGCAGTGTTATGAACCCTAATTTTTGCTTGCTGAGACTATACAAGTGGCAATCATGATTACCCTGCCAGAGGTTATACTATGAATGTCTGAGAAAGTGGGTAACAAAATGGAAAAGCATTAATCAAATGGATGGAAATGTACAAAAGGAGGTAATAAACGTATGAATCACTCTAAATATGACATTGGTCACCAGAATTTAATAACACACTTAATCAGATTTAAAATGTTTTTTAATTAAGTTCAGCAGTCTAGCAAGGGGGCTGACCCTTAACACAACCATAGTCCAAGGGCTGTTCACGAGATCAACAACGCATTAACAAAGGTGCTGGCTGTTACAAGTCAAGGCCGCAAAGGGCACACTGTTAGCAGATTTACTAGTTTTCCTTAAAACTTAGAGAACAAGGGGCCACGACTGGCCACGTACAGTACAAGGGCCAAAGAAGGCCATTAATACCATACAACCAACAACCCAATGAGTGGGGCAGACAAAGGGATTTTGAAAGGCTCCCCAAGCCTTCACAATAGGTAACAAAATCGTATTCAAAACCATCCTATAGTAAAAAAACAGCATCACTCTAGCAGAAGATCCACCCCCCATTTGCAGACCTCCTTTCCACCTCAACAAAAACGGAGCCCACCTCAATAGGAGCAAAAAAGGAAGAGATCATCAGAATGGAGAGCTTACCACAAATCCATCCCACGTAGCCACAGAAAGGAGATGGTTGCACAAAGTTACAAACATCCTCCTTCACAAAGCAAGTCCCCACCTCTATAGGAGACGTTTCCACCTCTACAGGAACTGCAAAAGAAGCAGACTAAATGTGCCAAGCCCTTACCATGGCCAAAAGAATACGCCCCACCTCAACAAGGATGAGTACAACCCTAAATCAGCTTTGATCCTCAACTAAAAATAACCAAAGACCAGAACGAGCCCTTGACTACTATTAGCAAACAACTAGCCATTAGAAAAATCAAGACAATTGTCCTTACCAACCAACATGGACAATCCAAACAAAAAGAGAAAAAGAAACCCAGTGGTGTCAGCAACTTCCATCATAACCCATCCTCAAAGGGCAAAAAACTCCGCACCGAAAACCGGGATGGGCCCATCTTCAAGCTCACAACAAGAAGCAATGAAGACCAATAAACATTCCCAAGCCCCTCTTAGAGTTCGAGCATCACATTCCTGTTGACCAGAACACAGCCCGCCACACCTCTAGTCACCACAAAAGCATGAAATAAAAAAAACCACAAATCTTCTCGGCAAACAATAACCACAGCGAAACTCCAAGTCCAAAAAGCAAAGGCCACCATAAAAGAAATTCCCAAAGTAGCCATGAGAAACTCCATAGCCTCCAAGTCCCAAAAAAGACCAGTACAAAAGGCTCTAGAATCACTTCAAATAGAGCCCACAAAAGATCAAAAGAATAAATGCATGTCTAAAAAAATAGGGCCAAGCTCCACCAACTGCAAAAAGTTAAAAAGCCATAGAAGGCCCAATTGACGCCCCTCAAGGAAATGTGAGGCAAAGCCGAAGAGGAGAGCAAGGGAGTCACCAAGAATGACCTAGCTCCAGTTTTGTAGCTCCACTTGCAAGGTGTATTTCCACCTCAACATTGGAGGGAGCTGCACAAACAACCAAAGACAAAGCATCTGCTCCAAACCCTACCATGCATAGGGAGTCCACACCTTCCATCCAAAGGACAACAAGTCCACATTTGTAAGAACTGTGCCAAATACAAGATACTTTGAAGCAACGCCAATCATCTGACAGCACTCAATGGGACCAAAAGGAAATTTCAACACCAAACACAGAGTGTAGCATCCAAAGCTAAGAATAGCAAACTCAATGGGGGGGTAGGGTATGTTCCAACCCCAGCAAAACCTCAATCCAAATGTCATTAAGCCCCTTACTCAAAGCAATTGCCACCATTACTAGTGCAAGAGCATGCTAGGAGCACCTTTATGGTCAACATGGTCAAAGTTGGGTTTTTGCTTCTTGTTGTGTTGTTTCATGTTAATAAGGCCATTTTGGGTCATTGTCCATTTGTGAAAGTTTGGGATCAACTGGTTCAAAAATGTAAAAGTTGTCAAAAAGTTGTCAATGTTGTCATGACAACTTTTCTTGTCAAGTGACAACCTTTTAAAAGCTTGTTAAAAAATTGTTAATGGGTAGTTGTAGGATGGTTGGAGGGGCATAATTGGATTGCACAAGTATAAATTTGATCCTTTAACTCAAATGAAGGGTTGGCGTGTAGATTGAACAAGAATTTTGAATAAAAACTTGAATTTTCCTACAATTTCCAACACCCTGTCCTGTTCTTTTGCATGGTACAGAACTGTACAACATTGTACAGATCTGAAGTTGATTGTGGCTGATAGAGGAATGTCTTGTAAGGTAAGACATGGCCTAGTCCTGTTCCCACTTTCAAATTTTCTTGTAAGTCATGTTCCCACGCCTGATATGAATTGTACAATGCATTAAATGATCTGAAATTGATTGGGTATGAAAGTATTGTGAATCTACTTCATTTTGGTTTTTGTTTCATTCAATTTTATTACGTATTGAGGAAGATATTAGTGACAAATAAAAATGAATTTCTTAGCTCTCCACAAATAAAAATGCCAAAAACTTGTGGAGAGGCATGTTTTTATATATTGTACAATAAAAATGAATTTCTTAGCTCTCCACCGGTGAAAAATGCCAAAAACTTGTGGAGAGGCATGTTTTTATATATTGTACAATATTCCCAACTTGCAGGGCCTGAGGATGAAGGTTGCACGTGCTTTCAAGTAATAACAGGTCTGATATACTGATGTATCAAGCTGATTGAAGAGGGTTTGAGGGCATTTGAGTGTATGAATGAATGTTTTGGCATTTTGTATGATGGGAAAATCATGGAGAAAGGTGTATAGTGATGTTATAGACCTGTTCCCTTGATTTGGTGACCTTTGGAACCAAAAAGACCTCCTTATATATGACTGTCCTAAATAACCTGCTTGTCATAGTCGTGTTCTACTAGTGTCAATTACCATAATCAAAGTCTTAGTGGGAAGGTTGGTTGTTGGAAGTCCAAGGGACTTAACCTAGATCCTTTGTGGGGTCCTCCAAGTATTGATTTGCCTTGGCCATCAATGTTGACAATCTTACTTGTAAGAGATAATTATTTACCAATGAAAGTGTGTGTGGGAATGTTGGAAACCACCTATTTGTATTTGTTGTGATGTCACAAGCCCAAGACCAGGGTACCATGATGTTCACATACCCTCATGAATTTGATTTGAGACTTGCAGCGTGTTCAAACTTGGTGGCCTAGTGAATGTATCCAAGTGCATCCAAGAGGATGAGTCACATGATCCTTATCATTACATGTTGTTGAACCTAGTATAAGCCCTGCCTCTGCATCAATTACGAATCGTCGCCCATCAACCAAGCAAGGGACATAGAGCTCTGTTGGAGACTCGTGCGCAGACAAGGAGATGGGGGCCTACAAGAGCAAGAAATGCAACCACATTGATATTGCCCTCACCACACACAATAGTTGCCTAGGCTGC
Source organism: Chamaecyparis obtusa (assembly GCA_027943335.1). Lineage (NCBI taxonomy): Eukaryota > Viridiplantae > Streptophyta > Pinopsida > Cupressales > Cupressaceae > Chamaecyparis > Chamaecyparis obtusa. The sequence continues at coordinate 71,426 of BSBK01011235.1, read as the reverse complement.
TAGTGTACATGAGCAAAGGACAACATCATATCACATCCACATACACCACCACCAGTGCCCGCACTACTCATCCTACCCACACACAAAAGCCAAGGAGAGGGCTCAAGTGTCACAAAGGAGAGCCCAAATACAACCATTTTGGCAAAGGAAAACTCTCAACTAAATTTAAAGAATTGCATAGATCCAACACTCAAATAGGAGAAGATCTCCAAAACAGAGAATTGTTGAGAAGCCCAAGAACAGTAGCATCAGCATCTAGGACAGCCAAACACTAACCAGAGCTAAACCCCACAGCCCCATCCTCGTCTGCATCATCTCCATCCTTCTCCCCAACCTCTGCAACTAGCTCTGAAACCCTAATTAATGCCTTGCACTGCGCTCTTGTCTCTCAGCATTTCAAAAATACCAGATTTAAAATGTTAACAACTAGCCAATACCATGTTTATTATTTATACTATGTACGACGAAATGTTAAAAGACAATTAAGGATTTGTTATAAAAAAATATTCGTTATATGTGATAGTGGAAAAATAAAGTTTCAAATTCAAAGATCGTGGGTAATTTTAAAGGTTGTTAGGGTTTTTTTTGGTTTGGTTGGTCATATCATTTTATGAAGCATGATATTTTAGCTTTTGTTTTGTATATATTGTAGTACCCTTTGTAATCACCTAAAATTTGTTCAGTAGAACCTAAGCCCCTAATTTCAATCAAATTGTCTCAAATCAAATCCTAAATCTCAAAGGCATATCTACTAGACATAATTGTGAATAGTAAACCTGAAATCCCCTTTGCATAATTAAATCAAAATATCAAAATTTTATATTAAGCTTATACTTTAGTCTAATTTCTAGAGCTTGCATATTTATAACATTTCGTTTAATATAAAGTTTCTACACTTTTATTAAAACAACACATTCACATGTATGCACATAATTAATCCTGGTTAATTAGCAATTAAAAGAGATTTGTGCTTTCAAAACTGTTATTTTATCTTATTCTACCCAACATCTTTTTTGCCTCTTAATCCTCACCACTCATTTCTACCTAAGCTTGCATCTCCTTCACTCTCGTTTTGCCTTGTCATCTCAATCACACATTATTTTGCCTCTTAATCTCCACCCTCCATTTTTGAGACAATTCTTTTAAAAGAAAACTCTTCCTTGGCTCAAGGGTTCCATCTAGATCATCTTAGTTTTTTCATATTGCTTTCTTCCATTCTTAGAGTAATCTTGTTATTTGAATTCCTAGCTCTTAGTTGCTTTCATTATATGCTCATAGCTCTCTTGCATTCTTAGTTTACTTCATTCTTAGCTAACTTGCATTGTTAATCAAGTTTTCTTTCTTGCATTGTTAATCATAGCATAGCTCTTGCATTATCATTCTAGAATACTAGTTGTTTGCATCTCTTCTAGTTTAAATCTCTCATTCTAGTTTTGTTAATCTTGCATTCTAGTTCATTTCTAATCTTGCATTGCATTTGAATCTTCCATTTTGGAGTAGTCAAGCCACTAATCCTTGATGCCAAATTGATGAACATTCAAAGAAGGATTAAACTCACTTCAACTAGGAGGCAATAAGACGCTTTTGGGAGTTTAGTTGGTTCATTTGATATGGCCTTCTATAGCTAAATTCTTGAGCTAATGGCTTATTGAGTGTTGGTTGTTCTCTAATTTGATTGCCAATTTTTGACCACACATCTTTGGTGCTCACAATGGGGCAAAAATAAAAAAAATTGTCTCTTTACTTGCAGATTTTTGGCTTATTTTATGAAACTGAGACAGTGCTCGTAACATGCAATGAGAATACTTGTATCAAACTGAGAGTTTACTCGTACTATACTATGAGAATAGTACTGCTCTATGGGAATTCTTGTACTGGAAAGCTAAACAAGGTGTTTACTCATACTGCACTGTGTGAATGCTCGAACGAGTTTGCATCTCAGGAGTTTCTCTGTGTTTGCTCGTATCAGAAACAAAGAGCATTTTTAGGGTCATAGATCTCAACTTTCTTGGATTTTGATGCTTGTTTTGGCTTTGTCTTGGCCTTGACCTTCTCTTTTGCAGGTTCTAACAAATTTTTGTAGGGTATTTGATAAGGAAATCGCTTGCCAAAGACATCAACACTTGCTTATTTCATGACTATTAATGTTTTGTGGTTGTAGGACGCTCGTCAAAGACTTATTTGGAGACTACTAAAGCTATTTGTGTTGCAGGTTGCCTTGGAGATACAAATCAACATTGTGTTTTCATAAGTTTGGTTTTCTAAGCATCTAGCTTAATTAGAAGGTTTCTTTTCTTGTGATTAGTTGAGTAGTAGGAGAGTATGCTCTTCACCTTCTAGAGGATGAATCAGAAATCTTGACCTACTTGATTGGTCACTTGTAAAGGGAATCTTGGGTGAATGAAAATGTGCTTAATGTGCTTGGGAGAAACTATGGAGTAGGAAAGAATGCTCTTTTCCTTATGAAAAATCAGAAATCTTGACCTCCATTAGTTATCCATTTACTTTCTTGCATTTACCTTTAGAGGGTTTTTCAAGAGAGAAATTTTTTGGGAACGACCCAAGTGGGAAACAAGTGAACCCGACTAACTCCATCCCACTATAATCAAAAGCTTCCTTCAATCTAAAGAGAGGGAAGACTTAGCTATTTTCTACTTCCAATGCTTCTTCATGTGTACGGCCTAGTTGTCTCAATCTTGCTAAGAAAGACTACACTTGACTAAGCACTTGTAGGGCCTTCGTGGTCTCTATCTTGTTTACAAGACTACAAGGGGAGTACATCCAACTTGTATAGGGTTGAGAGGTCTCAATCTTGCTTGTGAGACTATACATTTTGGGTGCTTGTACGGCTATAGGCCTCCATTCCGCTTGCGGAACTACAAGGGGTAGTCATGAACAGAGACCCTTACTAAACACCTTAGGATTTTAGAGGCCAACCATTTTAGTTGTGTGACTTCCTTTGTGCAAGAATTGGTCCAAGTGGACTTTACTCGGATCACCCCAAGATTACTCACCATATGTGCTACCTTGGATGCCAAAAGCTTGAATGTGACAATATGGAAAGACATGCGCTACGAGCATTGATCTCTTCCAATTGATCCATAACTTGCATAGTCTTAGGAAAGGCCATTCAACCACTTAATTGTGGGGCTAAGATCATCAAGTTGTGAGAAAAGGTTGGAACACTTCCCTCTTTGACCTTAGGTAGATTGTGCTTGATGTGCTTTGATGTGATAAAGACATGTGAAGACTATTGTAAACATACACTTGATACATTAGACACATTGCTATACCTTGCTAGACTACACAATTTTTTATATCCCCAGAATTACTTTGTCCTTTGGTGGATTGTGTGGAGACTATTGTTTGATCACACCATTTGTTTACTTGGAAACATTGAAACTTGATTTAAGGAAATAGATTCATCACGAATCCGAAGCCAAACTTGTTTAGGTTGGTCAAAACTCTTGAAAACAGTGGTAAATTGCTCATCCTATGTTTGATTGATTGTCATAGCTTGTTCCTAGATTTTTAGATCTTGGTTGCGTAGGTGTCCTTTTGGCTCCTTTTGATCAACAGTTATCTATCTGCAAATTGGTATACATGATTGGTTGACCTTTTGCTAGTAATTTGGTATCTCTTTACTTTTGCTTTAAGATCTTGGAAGTGCTCTAGTCTTGTCTCAAGCATCCTTTTAAAATTACACTTTGCTCATACTTCGTCACAAGTGCCACCCAACAAACATTTAGGCCTCACTCTCAGTACCTTGTACTTAGTTTTCTTGGCTATATCAACTTGGTTGCAAGTGTCACTCAACAGGCACTCAAGCCTCAATCTCAGTACCTTGCACCTTGTTCCAGCCACTTTACTATCAACTACTTACCCTTGAGACAACGCTATCATTACCCTGATCTCCTAGCATAGCCTTAAGCTACCTCATTACTATCGATTCGTTAACCTCATCTTCCATGCCAATCAAAACTCGTAGTTGTTCCTACAAGGCTACAGCTGATCCTAGAGGAAAAGCCACTTAAGACATTGTTGGACCATCTTTTTGTGAAGAACCTTTGCATCAAGCTTCTGATTATCAGTTAGTACCCTTTGCTAACGCTGAGAACTTTGACTACATCAACATGGCAAACTTTGTAGTTAGGTGCTCACATAAGGCATGATTCTGATTCCTCCGAGGATGAAGAACCCACACAAGAAGAGATTCGAAAGTGCCAGGAAGACAAGCACTTTCACAAAGTAATGCAAGCTGTCATGAGCCAAGATAAAGATCGCTATTTCATGTATCTTGCTTCCATGGGTGTGAAGCTTCCTCCATACTTTGATGTCGATGCCTTGTTGCAAAAAGAGGAAGAGTCTCCTCTCACAGTCTTTACTAAACAGCTCCAGGATCTACGTTGTGAGATTTCCCAACTAAAGAAGGATAAAGACCAACCCTCTAACAAGTACTCACTTGAATCAATTTGTCCTTTCCCCTTCAACAAAAATCTCTACATGTCGCCTTTCCCATCCAAGGTGGAGATCCCCAAATATGACAAGTGTGATGGCAACAAAGATCCTCAAGATCATGTGCGTGAATTTTGTGCTCTAAGCATGGAATTCATGCATGAACAGACCTATTTGATGAGACTCTTTCCTCGAAGTCTCGGTGGCCAAGCCATGAGTTGGTTCACCTCGCTTGCCCTTGGCATTAGGACTTTTGACAAGCTGGTTCGACATTTTATCTAGCAATATTCTTACAATATCTCTCATATTGTTACCATGCTTGATTTATGCAACACAAAGCAGTGTGTGGGAAAAGCTTTCTTTGCATTTCTCTAGTGATGAGGGCTAATGTTTTCTCGATATCCTCGACAGATTCCTGAGACTGAGAAAATTGACATATTCATCAACACTTTGGTTCCTGAGATGAGCTGTGTCCTGCAAATGCAAACACATGCTTCATTTGACAAATTAGTTGAATCATCCATACGCATAGAGGATGTCCTTGTTCGTAAGGGCGAGGTCACTCTTCAGTATAAAGAGCATAAACCCTCTTCTAACAACCAACATAACAAGGACAAGCACAAGTTATGGAATAAAACCAAAGATGTTGTCAATGACGGAATCGTAGGTACAACCTCAACATCTACTGCTACCAAGCCCAAAGAGTAAGCCTTCCACGTATCTGTTGGTATCCAAGCTGTGAAAGCTAATAAGAGCAACCCAACAAGCTCTAAAACTGAGACCAACAGAGATAGGACCTGGATCCATAGGCTTAAGAGAGACTTTATTCCTCTTGGAGAATTGCTTGAGAATGCCTTGAAGACACTTTTAACGAACAAGATCATCACTTTGCCTAACAACTCTAAACCATATGGTCCTATGATAAAGCCTAAGTGGTGGAATTTTAACTACTACTACGATTATCATCGCAATAAAGGCCACAAGACCAATGATTGCATGAAGCTTAAACATCTCATCCAAGATTTGATTGATAATGAGACAATTGTGATGATCCCCCGCAAATGAACACTAATCATAAGGCCTTCAAATAGTCTTTTCCCAAATATGAAAAAGGGGAGTCCTCTAAGGCAAAAGACAACAAAGTTGGTTACACATACCCTGATACTGACAATGTGATTCATATGCTTAATCTTCTGACCATACTATCAATGTTGTCAAGATTAAAGGCAAGGCTCAGGCTGAGTCATCTAATGCAGTAACTCATTCTCAAGGCAAAGTCACTCTACAAGGAGTCAGTCAGTGCTCCTCATCTTCCAAACAAACAACCCAAGTATCAAAACCAACTACCTCATTTGTGACACGTGATTACAATTTAGTTGACCAACTCCAGCACACGTCAACTCGGATTTCAATCCTTGAACTACTGAAAATTTCTCCTGCTCATACGAAGGTTTTGGACCAAGCCCTCTTAGAGACCAATGTACCTAAAGACCTAGACTTAGATAAGTTCCATTTCATGGTCGGTCATCTTGCCTCTCCTCATTATCTGACCTTGTCAGAAGAAGATGACAAATTTGTCAGTCACCCACATAACCAACCCCTCCACATTGAGGTCCTCATACACAAGCATAGGGTTAAGTGTATTTTGATAGATGGAGCCACAGATTTGAATATCTGCACTTTTAATTTAGTCAAAGCTCTTGGTTTCTCAAAACATGTCATTGATCCTCGACGCAAAATAACGATTAAGACATATGATGAAGAGGAATGTTCTTCAAAAGGCATGGTAGTCTTGCCCATCCGGGTAGGCCCTGTTCAAAGAGACGTCATCTATCAGGTCCTAGACCTTCTTCTAGCATACAACATACTCTTGGGTCGTCCATGGATCCATGAAATGCAGGTCGGACCTTCCACATATCACCAATGCATTAAATTCCCTCACAATGGAATTAAGGTCACTATTCCTGCAGACTCAACATACACTTGCAACAATCTCAAACAAGTTGAAAGCATGGTTCCTCACAATAAGGAAAGTTTAAGGAATCCAGAAACTAAGAATTCTAGACAAGCAACACTAGATGCTTTCCAAAAGAAGTTGAGTATAAAAGAAAGTGGAATGGGAGAATATCGATTAGATGTCTCATGCTCAATGGCCAATTTGTCCATCTCACCTAGATCCTATGGCAAGCCATCTCAATCTTTTCAACCTACTAGTACTTTTGCCCAGACAATTCATGAAGGCACTAGTATGGTTAAAGCGAAGGTCCCTCTAGAACAAGAAAATGAGGAGAGAGTTGTTTTGCAATGGCTATACAAAGAAGAAGAAGTTGAACAAGAGGTGAAATATGCTGAAATTTCTTCTGAGAAATATGGTGTAGGATACTAGCTCATGCAAAAAATGGGATATGATGGAAGAGGTCCTCTTGGCAAAGGTAAAGGTCTTCTTGAACCCATACATGCTGAATTTTGCAATCCTAGAGATAAAACCGGAGTGGGATATTATGAACAAAAGTGTGCACCCTCTTCTGCAAATGGCCCCGTGTTTGATAGAGGTGAAGATTCTGATGATGAAGATTTTGATGTTCTCCCTAGAACCTATGAGAAATTGTTACACATTCATACTAATCAAGAGGAGATACCTGAAGAACAACCTAGTGAACATGAGACAACTACCTCATCAAGAGCTAAACTAAATCAAGCAGATTCCACTGAGGAACGACACCCTAACTAGGGGCAGCTTGTCAACATTACATGTATCCTTGATCTGTCTAGATTTATTGACTCGTCTAGAGAGTCTATAGAGCTTAGATTGCCCTATTTACCTCTGTTAGATTATGGAGACTGCTCTGAGACTACAGATACCCATGCACCTACTCAAGAGGGGGACATTCAAGACAGTCAATTTGGCAGAACTGACCTTAACTTGGATGAAGTTGAGCATCGAGCTTTAAACCAAGAAGAACATCAAGAAGAAATCCCTATGACCTTGGCTCAATACTTGGGGAGATCTGCTAGCAGTAGAACCGACTCACATGAGTATGAGTGGGACGAATTGTCTAATGCCACAATTGACATAGAGGTTGATGTGATTCATAAATATGCTCCTATTTATACTTTTGAGGTTGGTAGCAGCTCCAATACACAGCCTAACCCAGAGGATAATCTGGATCACCCGATCATTGAACCAATCATGGTGCCTCCTACTCAGGTTACATGACCCTCTACCCTAGCTAATTGAGAAAACCATGGGTACATTAGGCCTCATCCTTCAACAGCTACATGGAATTTGGGAAGGTCTAGGATCATGATGGTCCCATTACATAGAGCTCTTAATCAACCAGATGAAGCACAACGGGATCTTGATCGTCATTTTGGACCTCACTAGGTAGGTTCACAAAATACCTCTTGTAGCTCCTCTAGTGATCCCTCAATGAGTCGCGCTCAAGACAACTCTAGGGAAGATAACTTTCTTGACCTATCCTCAATAGCTTTGAATGATGATGATGATACCAAATTCTTTTCTCTTGAGCTCGTTGGTTTCTTACCCCTCATTCACCCTGAGCTAATAGACTGGAATACTTCTGAGCTAGTAAACCTCATGTCCTTTTCCAATGATCATACCTTGTCTTGCTACCTTGATGTTGTTGAGCCCTTCCCCTCTTCCACCAGTGCAACGAGTGGTAGAATGACGGTGGAAGATATCAAGTATCTCAGTCAAAGAAATAAAAATAGAATGAACAGGTGGTCTAATGGTGAAAACCACTTTGTGGCAATGTCAGACCCCAAAATAGTAAAAATAAATGATGTATCCAATGGTGAAAACCTCTCTGAGGTGCCTACGGATGAGATACTTGATATTCTCCCCAAACATTTCCAAGAAAGATCATCAGTACTTATAGAGCCTATGCAACAGAAAAACTTGGGCACATCAAAAAACTCCCAAATCATACATCTAGCACAATCGTTGTTTGAAGAAGAAAAATAGAAATTCATCTAGTTCTTCACTGAAAAGAAGATTAATTTTGCATGGTCTTATTCTGATATGGCAGGCCTGGACACAAACCTTATCATGCATCATTTATCCATTGCTCTCGGTATCAAACCAGCAAAACAAAAGTAGAGAAAAATGCATCCACATATCGCATTACTAGTTAAAGTTGAGCTTGAAAAGTTGCTCAAAGCCACATTTATTCGAGCTATAGATTATGCTGACTGGATATCCAACATTGTGCCAGTATCCAAAGTTGACAAGTTAATACGCATTTGTACAGACTTCAGGGATCTAAACAAGGCTTGCCCTAAAGATGATTTTCCATTACCCAACATTGACATAATTGTGGATGTCACTGTTGGATTTCAAATGTATTCCTTAATGGATGGATTCTCAGGCTACAATCAAATCCGCATCGCACTTGAAGATCAAGAGAAGACGACATTTACTTGTACATGGGGAACCTTTTGTTGGAATGTCATGCCTTTCGGTCTCAAGAATGTTGGTGCAACATACCAACGCACTATGACAACCATATTCCATGATATGATGCATAAAAACATGGAGGAATATGTGGATGACACACTAGCTAAATCTACCACTAGAGACATGCACCTTTATGATTTAGAAAGAATCTTCACCGGGATGGAACAATTCAAATTAAGGCTCAATTCAAAGAAGTGCGTTTTTGGGGTCACTTCTGGAAAACTCCTCGGTTACGTTGTCTCGACACGAGGAATTGAGGTAGATCCAACAAAGGTCAAAGCAATAATGGAGATGCAACCTCTGCAAAACATTAATCAAATGAGGACGTTGCAAGGAAAGCTGCAATCCGTCAGGAGATTTATCTCACAATTAGCTAATAAGGCACAACCCTTTACTAAGACCTTGCATAAAGGAGTGACATTCAAGTGGAACGAGGATTGTGAAAAGCATTTTCAACAAATCAAAGATTACTTGGCCAATCCTCCTGTATTAATGGCTCCTACTCCTAGAAATCCCTTATTGCTTTACATTTCAACTACTAATTCTTCTTTGAGAGCATTGCTTGTGCAACATGATGATCAAGGATGAGAACGAGCCATTTATTATATCAACAAAACACTAGTCTCTTATGAGCTCAACTACATAGTGATTGAAAAGGCTTGTCTAACAGTAGTGTTTTCTTCTCAGAAGTTTCAGCACTCTATGTTATCTTATTTTACACAATTGATAGAAAAAATAGATCCCCTCAAGTACTTATTGAGAAATGCAACACTAACTAGGCGACTAGCTAAATGGGTCATGATCCTCTATGAATTTGAAATCACATATGTTGGCTGAAAAGTAATCAAAGGGAAAGCATTGGCCAATCAACTAGCAGAAGCACCATTACAAGATACACGACTTATTGTGGTGGATTTTCCTTATGAATCTATTCTACCCTTGACACATCCGTGGAAAATGTACTTTGATGGCTCATTCACACAACAGGGCGTAGGTGCTAGAGTTTTGTTCATCTCCCCATAAGGTTACAAAAATTCTAAGGCATACAAGATGACTTTCCCATGCACAAACAATGTGGCGGAATATGAAGGATTAGCTAACGAACTCAAACTTGCTATCGAATGGAAAATTGAGGAACTTCATGTCTATGGTGACTCTTAGTTGGTAATTAACCAAGTAACTAATGAATACCAAACTAGAGACGAAAATCTCTTGCCATACAAAGGCCTAGTTGATGATTTAAAGAAATACTTTGTGTTCATCACTTTTCAACAACTACCACGTGCAAAAAATAGAGCGGCAGATGCCATGGCTACCTTAGCCTCAATGCTACAACTTGAAAAGCACCAATTCCACTATAACTTCCTGGTGGAAGAGCTCCCATTTCCTTCTTATGACATGCCAGATTCCCAAATTTTCCAGCTCCATCATTGCTTCTAATACCTCCAAATATAGCCAAATCTATGCTTATCTAAAAGACCCGACCATACCTGATTCTTTATCTAGGAATGAAAAATGGAACCTCATCTGAAACGCATCCCTGTATCTCATCATCATAAATGACTTGTTTAGGAGAAGTCTCGATGGTACACTTAGGTGTTTAGAGTGTGAGGAGTTTGAGAGAGCGCTTAGGGAAGTTCACAAGGGTATATGAGGATCACACTTGAATGGTTTATCTTTGGCGAAAAATATCCCTAGAGAAGGCTATTACTAGCCTAACATGGAAAATGATGCTATTCAATTTGCTAAAACTTGTCAGAAATGCCAGTTTCATGGGAACTTGATTCGTGAGCCCACTCGGGATTTGCTACCTTTCATCACTCCCTGTTCGTTTCAACAATGGGCTTTTGATCTTGTGGGTCAGATTTACCCTTCTTCCTCTAACGAGCATAACTTCATCATAACAGCTACTAAATATTTTACTAAGTGGGTTGAAGTCGTTCCTCTTATTCAAGCAACAGGAAAATAGGTAGCTATGTTTATCCTCAACTATATCATCTACAAATACGGAATCCCCTCCTCGATTGTTACAGATAACGGAGGCGAGTTCAAGAACAATGACATTGATGAGCTCTGCACTAAGTTTCACATAACACATCATTCTTCCTCTATCTACTATCCTCAGGGGAATGGACAAGCAAAAGCCTCAAACAAAACAATCCTGAAAATCCTACATCGAACAGTTAACAAGTCAGGAAGAGATTGGCATCTTCAGATCAATCCAGCTCTATGGGCTTATAGAACAAGCATTAGAACGCCTATAGGGGCTACATTATTTTCATTAGTCTATGGTTCTGAAGCCATCCTACAAATCGAAGTTGAGATACCTTCACTTAGGGTATCCCTAAATGGACTTATCACAGATGATGATTATAGAATTTCCCGACTTCAAGAGCTAGAACTATTGGATGAATGAAGAAAAGAAACATTTGACCATTTGAGGGTCTATCAAAAATGAATGTCTAGAGGCTACAACAAGAAATTTCATCATCAAGAATTTCAGGTCAGTGATCTCGTCCTAAGAGAGAACCCAAAGAATCAACAACATCGAGAACAAAAGGGAAAATTTGAACCTAACTGGCTGGGTCATTTTGTCATCACTGCAGCATTTGGTTCTGGAGCTTATTAGCTGGCTACTCCAGAAGGTGATGTTCTCAGAGAGCCTCTCAATGCTCTGCACCTAAAACGAGTCTATAGCTAGACATTTTGCATTTCCTGTACAACAATCTATGATCCTGAAAAAAATCTAAAAAGCATATAAAGTCCTAAAAAATCATAACAAAATGTAAAATGTCCTAAAAAATGATCATCCTAGTGAAAACCTGAAAACAGACACCTTGATGTATCCAAAAAAATTAAATATCAAAAAATACAAAAAAAGAACAAAAAATGAGAAAAAGAACAAAAAAATAAAAATAAAAAACTTGCCTTGGTGAAAACTTGGAAACAGACGCCTTGGTAGCAAAAATAACATAATCCCAAGTGGTGAAAACCTGGCAAATAGGCATCACATGTAATCAACGTGTGGCTAAGTTCTCATCAGTCTTCCTGCATCCATCTTGCTTTTTGTTTCCTGCATTGTCATGGGTTGGAACTAGTCTTAGTCTTGTCCTCGATTTTCATCTATTGTCTGGGGGCAATCGTATGCCTATATGAGTTGTCAGCGCTTTATCACTTGATCGATCTTTTGAGCTTAACTTGAGTCAATTTATCAGTCCTTTCCAATAGGCAATTTACCACTAACACTTCTTGGTGTTTCTTAACAGCCCAATCCTACAATGTTTCTTAACACTACCAATCTGGATATCACTGTGTTTCTTAACACATCAGATCTTGCACTATCCCTTGTGCACTTGCACTTTCACACTGGCACAAAGGTGTTCCTTAAACACCCAGCACAAATTACATCCTAGAAAACTGAAAATGATTGAGATATGCTGAACTATTTTCTTGTGTGTTGTCTGTTATCATTGACTTTTTCTTGCTATGTCTTCTAAGGTTGCTTGACAATGTCTACTTGACTAGAGATTCATGACTAGGGGCATAACAATGTTTTATTTATTTATGCTTGTGTGATTTCAATGATCCTATACTGTCTAATAAACTAGGTGTCTATGGTAAGAGCCTCCATCGCGATTAGAATGACACACATACCTCAACCCTCTTTATTTGGACACTTAGGTGAGGTTGGAATTATCTCGTTATCTGTTGCTCGTGCATAACATCTACGACAACACTCTTGGTTATCTTGGCAGTTTCTGCCTCGATACAAGTGTTCTCTTATAACAAACTGGAAACCATGTTCAAGTTATCTCGACACTTATGTCTCAATACTTACATGTGTTTTCTACATCTTATCTGATAAGGTCATATTCTTATCTCCATGGTTGCTCACGCACCAGTAGTACTGACCCCTAATGTCGCAAACTCTCAAATTATGAAAAACAAATGGCTACATGATCAGTGACTTGACTCGTGCCTTAGGCTACATTTCATTTTAGGGTTGCATTGCAGTGGTGCATTTCTAGTCTCTCTTGAGCCATGCTTTCTTTTTCATCCTTCCTTTCTTCTTGTCGCGATAGTTGACTTCAACTCATCATCTTTGATACTAAATCTATTTTCGAGATTGAAATTGAAATCCAAGATCATTTACCTAGTCAAATTGTGAAGTCAAATGCAGTTGACTGTTGACGCTATCACTTCTTGCTTTCTCCCACCTTTCTTCCTTTCCATTTTGATCCCGAAAGGGGCATTGCCAATATAGAAAATATTTTCGTCAATCAAATCTCCTAATATGAAAATCTAGCAATCGAGCCAAATCTTTATCGATCAAGTCAATCAGTGACTAAAACATCATCACTCAGGGCATCTCAGCTTCAGCAAATCATATCAAGTTGAGTTTCTCTACATCCTTTTTGGAAGGGTGATCTCATTGCTTCATACCAGGTCACTCTGATAGACATCTATTTGATATCTTGGGACATATCAGGTTCATTAGGACCCATATCAATCTGGTATTGTCTCTCAATTAGGTGATTTGCTTCTTCAGAATCCTTGTCAAAGCAATTATCTCAAAAAAAAATCTTTGGACAGATATTCAGTCTTATTGCTTCATATCAGGTTGGATACTCTCATCTCACTCATCAATCTTCGCTCAATCAAGTTCTAAGCTGATATCTCTTATCGATCTTCATTCGATCAAGTTTGGAGTCGGTTCTATATCTGCAATCTATTCTTTGAATCAACGTGTTGTTCACGCATCGATTCAAAGAAGGTAAAATGTAATCACCTTAAATTTGTCTAGTAGAACCTAAGTCCCTAATTTCGATCAAATTGTCTCAAATCAAATCCTAAATCTCAAAGGCATATTTACTAGACATAATTGTGCAAAGTAAACCTGAAATCCCCTTTACATAATTAAATCCAAATATCAAAATTTTATATCAAGCTTATACTATGGTTTAATTTCTAGAGCTTGCATATTTATTTAATTGCTATAACATTGCTTTTAATATAAAGTTTCTACATTGTTATTAAAAGAACACATTCACATGTATGCACATACTTAATCGTGGTTAATTAGCAATTAAAGGGGATTTGTGCTTTCAACATTGCTATATTGTCTTATTTTACCTAACATTTCTTTTGTCTCTTAATCCTCACCACTCATTTCTACCTAACCTTGTATCTCCTTCACTCTCCTTTTGCCTCTTCATCTCAATCACACATTCTTTTGCCTCTTAATCTCCACCCTCCATTCTTGAGGCAATTCTTTTAAAAGGAAGCTCTTCCTTGGCTCAAGGGTTCCATCTAGATCATCTTAGTTTTTTGCATATTGCTTTCTTCCATTCTTAAGGTAATCTTGATATTTGAATTCCTAGCTCTTAGTTGCTTTCATTATATGCTCATAGCTCTCTTGCATTCTTAATTTACTTCCTTTTTAGCTATCTTGCATTGTTAATCTAGTTTGCTTTCTTGCATTGTTAATCATAGCATAGCTCTTGCATTATCATTCTAGAATACTAGTTGTTTGCATCCCTTCTAGCTTAAATATCTCATTATAGTTTTGTTAATATTGCATTCTAGTTCATCTCTAGTCTTACATTGCATTTGAATCTTCCATTTTAGAGTAGTTAAGTCACTAATCATTGATGCAAAATTGATGAGCATTCAAAGAAGGATTAAAATCGCTTCAACTAGGAAGCAATAAGCCACTTTTGAGAGTTTAGTTGGTTCATTTGATATGGCCTCCTATAGATAAATTTTGGAGCTAATGGCTTATTGAGTTTTGGTTGTTCTCTAATTTGATTACCAATTTTTGACCACACACTTTTAAGGTGTCATATTTGCATACGATCTCACCCCTTCTAAATGGCACCATACTTTCTTAACTTTGTACTTGCTATTGTTGAAGCTAAAGGATCTATGGAGATTATCAATGGCACCCATGCTCAAGCATGGAGTTTTATGAGGTATGTCCCCTAAAACACCCCTAGATTCTTTTCTTTGCATTCCAAAATTTGATATTGCATGTTGATCATTAGAAAATTTACTTTGATAGGGTATCTTATGGGAAGGAACCTCCTAAAAGCATGCTCAAGGACTAGGTGAAGAGGTATTGGATCCGGTATGGGATTTTTCTTAATGTCATACAGAACTCTACTAAATGTTTCTATTTTTTTATGCAAGTGAGAGAAGTGTTGAAAAATTTAGATGAGTATTACTTGAAAATTTCAAGTCATTCAAACACCTGGACACCAACATCCATAATGATTGGTATATTTTCTTGCAAGCTACGATGTTGGATTTTGTTCTAGTTTATTGTAACCAAGACCCTAGAGAAAGGGTAACTTTGTGTGGTGCTTCCAATCCATTCTATCGACTTCCTCTACTCCTAGCACTTCTTCCAAATTCTCCAAGAGTCCAAAAAAATCCTTTAAGAAAAATAATTTAATAATAAGAGAAAGAATAAGCCTAATATTATTATTTTTTAATTGTCTCCTAATTAATCTACTTCTAATGCTATCATAGTTAAGCCACCTAATAGCTACCAATTCACTAGGTTATCTAATTAATTACTTTACTTTTTTAACCAACTTCTAGCAACTAACCTTTTCACTCTTCCTCTTGTGTGACCATTGAATATTTTTGTTCCTTGACCTTGATGGGCTCTAATGTAATTAATGTTGAGATTCTTAATGATAAACATGATGGATTTGTAGCTCCCCCTAATCACAATCTATAAAATTAATTTTCCATAGCATTCAAAATCTAATCATATAGATTCTTCCCCCAAGGTTATTATGTCTCCCCTCTCTTATGAGAAGCCGTCTTTTAACCCACTAGTGGGCACTTCTTTCTCCACTATGCAGCTTCCCACAAGTTCTTATCATGATATTCTTGGCAATCTTCTTGACCACCCTATCTCTTCTTCTTCCACTCCCTTTCATTGTTTTCTCCCAAAGAAATTCCTAGAAATGGTTTTCACAAACCTTATTATATTGTAGCATCAATTTTGTGTATGATTATTGACGGCTTCTCATAGACCTAAGTTGTGTCTTTAATGTAGTTACAAAAGAGCATCTTTATAGTATCCCCCATCATTAGGATTCGCATGTTGCACCTAGTGTTTCATGAAAGTGTTATAACGACAATTTTATTAACACATTAGGTTGTGTGATTCTCCCCATTGAAACTAGTACTAAACAACTTGATGTATTATGCCACATTTTTCTAACTTTTGATAGATTCAACATTCTCTTGAGTCATCCTTGGCATGACACTACATGCACCATTCCTTTGATCATTCATTAGTGCTTGAAGTTTGTTCATAATAATGAAGTGATCATCATTCATATCATGAGTAACAACCCTTTTTGAGTTGCAAAAATGTATAGTTGAATGATTTGTACATAAGCCAATAGTTGATGAATGATTTGATCATTCACTAGTGCTTGAAGTTTGTTCATAATAATGAAGTGATCATCATTCCATATCATGAGTAAAAACCCTTTTTGAGTTGCAAAAATGTATAGTTGAATGATTTGTGCATAAGCCAATAGGCCCACCATATGAGTGACAATGTCATGAAGAATAATATACCTAGATTCGTGTAGGCAATCCCAAATTCCCAATTCACCCTTTTGTACCAAAGATTACAACATTGAGAAGGAATGAGGAATTTAACATAGTTCTTGTTTCTCCTATTTCTTCCACTCTTACCACTTACCCACCTCAACCTCAACCTCAACCTAAGCCTCAACCTTCTCTTACTTAACCTAAGCCAAATCCACCTATTGTTTCACAACCCAAATCTACTCATATTCCTCCTTCCACACTTCCAACTATCTTTTCTACCCCCAAGATTCTTCCCACCCTTAACTCTCATATCTATTACAACCCTCCTACTTCTAAATGTAAAAATAAGAACCAATTTCCCCCTAGATCTTGTTTCCAACAATTCAAATCTTGCAATTTCCTTTCCCAACCCACCTATTTCCTTTGCAACATCCCCTTCTATTTTGATTGATGTTGTAGATCCCTTGTAGCCTTCTACAAATCCTCGTGTATCTACCACAACTACTATTATTTCACAAGATCCTCATCTACCTCCTTCCACTTCTACTTCTATACTTTCTAGGGATTATCCTACATCTAGAATTGCTTCTCTTTATTTTGAGAATCCCCCATCCCTCTTGCTAACTCTATGGAGACTATTATTGTAGCAATCCCTGCCACATTTCATGTTGTTCCATCTCCCATGGATAACATATTTGATTCTATGATAATTATTCCACCCTTGTCCACTATATTCATGGTCAAAATTGTTTGTCCTTCTACGCCTTTCATTTCACTAGCTGCTTTAACTTGCTACTAACCTTGAACATGACTTTGAGGATAATGACCTGCCTAATGTTGAGTACACAAGTCATGGCTAATGCTTTAGTAATGCAACTAATCTTTTTTCTAGATGTATGTATGTTTTGCCTTGTGTATTTATGCTTCGCAATTATTGTCCCAAACTATAGAAGATGATGTTTGTCACCTTTTGGATATATGCTAACATGTGGTGGTTGACAACATTTGATGTTTTATGTTGTACTTCAATTTTTTGATATGTTCTCTAAGATTTTCCTTCCTCATTGTATGTATTTTTTTTTCCTTCATAAGTATTTGGGAACAATTCAAGGCATCAAGATGGTGACATCATTTTCATGTTGACCCACATATTTTAGGTCTCGTGTATGTTTTGTTCTCCTATATGTTCTCTTACTTTTTGTGTACTCTTCTATTTGTTCTTTACACTCTTTGTCCTATTCCTTTTTGGTGTGTACCTAGGGATGATGTAAAGCATTAGGGATTAACACACATTTTCATGTTGACCCTACTATAGTCTCCTCTTTCACATTAGCCATTATTGTTTCTTGTTCCTTACTCCTTACATGTGCATGTCGTTCTATAAGGATTGATGATAATTATCCTACTCTAGTGATCA
Organism: Chamaecyparis obtusa; assembly: GCA_027943335.1. Taxonomy (NCBI): domain Eukaryota; kingdom Viridiplantae; phylum Streptophyta; class Pinopsida; order Cupressales; family Cupressaceae; genus Chamaecyparis; species Chamaecyparis obtusa. Next base: position 53,499 of record BSBK01011235.1, on the reverse strand, counting down.
TCATTTTACTATCCCAATAGGATTGAATCCAATCTCATAGATCCATATGTTCTCTTTTGTCTATGTATATTCTATGGTTCTATTATTCTTGTTTATTGATATTGTTTTCCCAATTTTCTTTGTCTCCCATTTTCCTATACTCTAATTATACTACTTTTATTACTTTCTTAGTCAATGATTGATATGCATCTATTGTTATCTCCAACATGCTCATGATTAATTCACCTACAATCTATTTTTTTTCATCTTGCATGTGCACATGTCTTTCCATTATTCACATATTCGTGTAGTACTATTATTTATACAAACACTTGCACCTATTAGATTCTTATATGGGAGTTACTCCTTCCTATCTTTGTGTTATGACCCTTTTCCACTTACATATGTTTATTTATTCACTACTCAGAGAATTTCTCTTTCTTGTGTTGTCACGCTTGCCCTTCGGGGCATTTATATGCATGTGATCAAGTGCATCACCTTAGCTAGCATGTCTTCCTTTTTTAAGGTCACTTTGTGCTTTCTTTGTCCTACTACTCTACCGATTGTGCATCGTCATAGATTATTATCTTGAGCTTTGTGCACTTCCCATCACTTGGAAGAAACTTTTATGACTCTTGGGAGCATCCCCTCATATCTCCCCCCATTCTATCCACCCTCAAAATACATCTTGGAAAAATCATTCCTTTTGCCCCTACTCCACTTAACTTAAATTATTTGTCTTTCCTACTCTTACTAATAAATTTAAGAGGGGCATATTCCACATATTCACAAAATAATGATTGTTCTAGTTATTTCATTTGAATTAGTCTAGTTCCTTTCATTGTTTGGGTGGCAACTTCACATAACAAAATGGAAACCACATTGTGATCCTTTCGCCATTTTACATGTTTTGGATGTGGCTTGATTCTTTGGGTGGCACTCTCAAATAGTTGGGTGATAACCACATTGTAATTTTTACTTCATTTTACGTTGTTGGCCAAGCCTAGCCCATTATTCAATGACAATAACATCACCAATCTCTATCCTTATAGTTCATTGTGTTCCACTTTGTAGCTCATTTGAAGCCTCTTGTTTCTACTTATGTGATCCTTCATGAATCTTCTTTTTCTCTTTTTTTCGTTACTATATTATTCATATGGAATCAATTACAAGGTGTGCTTGTTTGATTTTCATTTTCTTTACATTTAGTACAATCAACTTTACTATATTATTCATATGGAATCAATTATGGGGTGTGCTTGTCTAATTTTCATTTTCTTTACTTTTAGTACAATCAACTTTACTATATTATTCATATGGAATCAATTACGAGGCGTGCTTGTCTAATTTTCATTTTCTTTACTTTTAGTACAATCAACTTTATCATATGCTAGCTACTTTTCTAGTCATTTGGGTGCATTGTATGATTGGATCATTGTAATTGAAGTGAAGGGAGAGTGGAGTGATAACAAAGAACAAGAAGCTCTTAAATATCCTTTATATTATATCATTTACAAAAAAAAAATCAATAATTTATGTAATGTGCTTTAATTTATTGAACTTTAGCATATTTTTGCACTAAGTGTGGGGTCTTGTGGAGGGGGCTTTCCTAAAACACTTCAGCGGGTGTTGCTAAAATTTTAAACGATTGTTTTACAGTGGGTGGTCTCATGAATTTCATAGTGTGCTTGGGCTTAAAAGTTTAAGCTCCAAAATTTATGGAAGTTGGTGGCCTCGGGCATTTTGTAGATTTAGCATATTCATTTTAGGTGAGGAAATAAATAGAAAATTTAATTGATACAAATTGAAAAATTTTAGATGAGTGAAAATTGTCAGGAAAAAAGCCTAAGGTGGTGGGGCAATTCCCCCCCACCTTTTCCACCCACTCAATTATGCAACGCTAAAAAGTAGGGACTTCTATTTTCTGGAAAATATTCCAATTAATTTAGTAGCAATTTTTTTTACTTCATGGGACCTCCCACTCCTTAATAAAAGATCCTAAAGCCCCCTCCTGGGACCCCACGCTTAGGTGTCATCAACCTACTAAATTGTGAGCAAAATGCAAGGTCAAAAATTGCCTACTTCGCAAATTTCACCTTACACATCTACAAATCATTTTGTTATCAACAACCCTGATCATGTTTAGGCATCACTTTACATGCTGTAACTATTTTAGTAACACAGAAACATGAGACTTGAGAACCAAGCACAGGAACCCCTCTTTTATCGTCTTTAAAAATTGAACCCCTAAGTCACTTATGGCGCCAACATTAAGTAATGCTCATGTTCGAACACCAATGTTTTTAATAAAACCAAACCCTTGTGCAATAGATCAGCTGTTAGCCAAATGGAACAAGTAACATGAGATGTGGGAGCATATAAACCTAGAAAAACAAAACATAGAGAGATACAACTGCAACCTAACTATCATATGTCCCTACTACAATAAGGAGCGTTATGGTCCAACTTAGACAATGTCAAACCCAATGCTATTCAATCTCACACCCTTCATGTGAGATTGGGAAGAGCATTATTCTCTATTTGTACGACAATCCATGTAATGCTATCTTTCAAATCCATAGAATAAGGTGAAGAGGGAGAGGATACCTCCACAAAAGGTCCAACGAGGAGCACATAAGGAACAAATTTGTATGTTGGGGTGTGCCACAAATTTGTCAGTCGTCATTAGGTTTGGTTAAAGTGAATTTAAAGTTATGCGATAAACCTGCACCACATGGCTAAATTTGTTCGAACACAATGTTACATCAAAATCATGTTTATACTTGAATTTTAACTTTTGATTGTCAAAGATCATTTTAACCCTAATTCTTACCATATTTTCAATGGTTAATTGGCATTCACATAGAAACCTAATTTTACCCTCATAAGTAAATTTTCATTTTTGAATGTTGAATGTCATTTTAACCCTAGTTCTTACCACATTTTCAATGGTCAATTGGCATATTTTCACACAGAAAGCTAATTTTACCCTCATTTGTGAGGTTTAACATTGCAAAGGATATCCATTCTCACATAAGCATTCAAACACTTCCATTTGATCAAGAAAATTTTAGTTTAATGCAAGGCAACAAACTAAAATTCTAAAGGTTGCAAGTTGAGAGTCTATTGCGCCCTTGATAGTTTTTTTTTTGTCTCTCTCCTCCATCTACTCTTCACTCTTATCATCCTCACATTTCCCTTTAATCCCTTATTCTTCTATTGCTTGTCCCTTGTGAAGCTATAGCTAAAAAATATTTGTCTTAAGCCTTAATTTACAAACTTAGAACTTACCATCTCTCCATTGTCTTATTTTTGTGGTTTCCATCACCCACTTGTCCACCATCACAATAGCTTAGATCCCTCCCTAGGGTTTGTATTCTAAGCATCTATTTCTCTACATACATCGACATGATACAATCACAAGGATCCACACACTCAAATCTTTTCCATGTGTTGTTAAGGTTAAAACAAGCCAAAAAGGGGGATTCACTAAGGCAATCTCTTAAAAGCACAAACCTTATTTTCTTTTCCCGAACTTTAGCTAAGTAGATCTTCATTTTGAGATACAAAGCTCACACTATATAGGAAATAGGGGCATAAAAGAAAAATGGAAAGCATTCCCTAAAACCATCAAGGCATTAGAACACCTAGACACTAATACCTAGAAATGTCATTTGTGTTTATGGTAGGCAACAACCATCCCCTATTAGGTAACAACACCCTCAATTAGGCACCAACAAACCCTATTAGGAAATTGTATTAATTTGTGAAAAAAGCTTAAAATTGGCTAAAAACACAAAATACCCATTTTCTAATTTCTTGATTCCATTCATAATATCACATCTCACATTTCCAAGTGTTTCTACACCATTTTACATATAAAAAAAATTCTTACCAAATACAAATTGCAACTCTTGTGCTTATTGTTTTATATTACAATAATATAACTTATAGATCTATATTTTATTATAAATCTAATTTATTTAATAATAAGTACAAAAAATGAAATCTAGACTATTACATAGATAACAAGAAACTTTGATTTTTCACTTATCAAAAGCTATATCAAGTGGACTACTATGCAAATATCCCAAACGTGCCTCAAATAGCAACTTGTTAGTAGAAGAATACGAACTCCTATTACATAAGAATGTTGAATGTAATGGATTGATAAATATCATGTAACAAGATAGTTAATGTTATATCCCCTAACGAGCTACATCGAGGTCATGTTGACCACTTTTGTCTAACCAACTGTTAGTAGGTGAAAGGTAGAGTTTTTCTTTAGCTAAGTGGTCATCACTCTTCACACTCCATAATGTAGACAAAACTTACTAACAAACCTTGTATCTATTTGAAATCATGGAATTAGGAAGTCTAAAGTGCACCCATACATTAGAAAAGAACTTCTTAGTTACCTCTTTTCCTACAATAGTATTTTTACAAGCAATTAGTAAAAACATTTATTGGATTAGTTGTCAACTACCACAAACAAGTAATTGTGACCATGTTTGCACATAGGAAAACCTCTTACAAAGTTCATATGGACAAATTTCAATGGCCTTGTGGGGATTGGGAAAGGCAAATACATTCCCTATTTTCTTGACTTAGATTTGTTAGTACAAAATGGTTTACAAATTCTAACAAATTGTCTTGTTACATTTGATGCCAAGATGCATGCCTTTGTAATGAGTCATTGTTTTACATACACCAAAATGACCTACCACTTTGGAGATATGTGTCACCCTCATTGATAGTAGCCTTCATGCTCTTAGCACACAAAATTTTCCTACCTTGTAAGGTGAAACATTTTACAACTATCTATAATAGAAGTTCACATTTCTTCCCAAACTCCTTATCACATCCATATTCTTTAGTATAAGCCTCTTTAGTGAAAGGATCTTCAATATAAGTCTCTTTTGTGAAAGGATCTGAGTGAGTTGCAATAGCCATAGTTGAAATGGGTGTCCTAAACAATTTACCTACCACAACATTATTAGTTCCCTTTTTATATTTAATCACCAAATGAAACTATTATAGAGATTCCATTTATTTATAATGCCTTGCTTCTTGTAATTTAGTTTGTGCTTGTAAATACTAAAAACATTGGTGGTCCATGTGCACAATAGTTTATTTACAAAACAAATAATGTTTCCATTTTTTATTGTTAAAACTATAGTTCATACAATTCTTTATCATATACCATATTTCCTCTAATTTTTGAAGTAAGAACTTGTAAATGGTAGCAAATAGGTCGAGCACCTTCAGAAAAGACAACACCCACAACATATTTGCTCACATTTACTTCTAGCTCAATTGACTTTTGTTTAGCAAGAAGACCATGACATATCTTATAATTTAGTGTTTCAAATGCATTATCTTGTTCATTTCCCCAACGAAAATCTCTTCCCTTAGATGCAATCTAGTGCAACATGGAGAAAAAAGGAGAATAAACTTTTTCATAAAGTGTGGAGCTTCAATTAAACTCCTAATTCAATAGCACTCTTTGGTGTAAGTCAAATTACAATTGCTTATTTTTTAGTTGCGTCTATTTGTAGTACTCCTCTCACATGCCCTAAATAAACTAATGTTTCCCTACTCAAATCACATTTCTTTAGATATCATAGTGATTGTTTCTCTTTAACCTTAGCAAGACTTTTTTAATAAGTACAAATTATTTTCCAAATAGCTAAAAAAATAGGATGTCATCTAGATAGACTATAATAAACTATCTATGAATCCCTTAAAACATCATTCATCAATCTCACAATCCAAAATGAAGTACTAACTATTCATTAAAACCTTGCTTTGTTTTGAAAGCAATCTTCCAAGTGTCTTCCTTATTCACTCATGATGATAGATAGACTTAAGATTCAACTGAACAATATACTTAGGATGCCATGGTTGGTCTAACAAATCATCGATCCTCAAAATAAGATGCTTATTGTTAACGGTGATTTTATGGAGAACTCTATAATGAATACACATTCTCCAAGAACCATCTTTCTTTAGCCTATGGTTGACCCACTAAGTGAAGTGCTAGGGCAAATAAACCCTTGCTTCAATAGATCTTTAAATTGCATCTTGACCACATTTCTTTCTAGTAGTGATTGTTGATACAATTCGATATAAGAAAAGGGGATTTTGATAGCAATTGAGTCTCATGCTCCACCTCCCTTCTTGGTGATAATCTATTTGGCTTGGTGAACACTTCCTAAAAAAGATGACATTGCATCATCCAAGCCTTTCAATTCAATGTTTTTGATTAATGTAAATACAGGTTTTGAAGGGGCCCTGAAACCTTGTACATCAAGGTCACTAAAGATATTCAATAAAGCCCACTAAACATAACGGGTCAAGACCAAAGTGAGGGTTTTACAACAAACACCCACAACCTGGATGATTCAAAGCATGAAACAAATGTCATGCAAACCTAAGCTAGAAAGAAATCTAACACTAGGATTTTTCTGGAACACCCTTCTGATGGGAACGAAGAGTCATATCAAATGAAGAGGAGGACTTCTTAAACTTTTTTCCCTTCAATTCAATCCAATGTTTTTTATTAAGGAAAACAAGTTTTGAAGGGGCCCTGAAACCTTGTACAAGAAGGTCGAAAAAGATATTCAACAAAGCACACAAAGATGGATCAGATCAAGACCAGCGCGAGGGTTTTACAACAGGCACCCACAACCTGGAGAAGAAGATGGTACCAACAAAAAAGAGCTGGAACCCAGACAAAAGAAGTCACTGCGAAAAGATAAAACAAGTGAAAAGCAGCTGCACAGAAACTTACATCATACAACAACATTACTTCTTCCCCTTCTGGGAATGAAGGGACATATCGAAAAAGGGCTGAAGTTTAGATCTTTTTTTTCCTTTAACAGAAGTCCACCCATCTTCCGCATTCTTAGCCAAGTCCTGCCTAGATGACGAATCAAGGATTCTGGTAGTCGAGTCTTTCACAACAAAGTAGTGTTGGGAGGAGGCCCCCTTCCACCAAGAAGCCGATTTTTTGACCTTTTCCAAACCACATTGATCCACTAAGTGACCAGTTTTAAAATAGCGCCTACATCGGAAGGGGAGACCTTCATAATCCAAAGATTGGATCCAGGGTCCCTTGGGATGCACCAACATAATCTTTTCCAGAAGACCCTTGGAATAATCCAGATCAACCAGAATCCTTGCATAAGTGGAATGAAAAATGTCTTCTGATTCCGCATCAATCATCAAAAAATCCCCCAAAGCTTCACCCACAGCCTCGAGAAGAGAATCTACCCAAAAATGAAGAGGAAGGTTGGGAAGCCTAACCAAGGTAGGAACCTTGGAGAACGTCTCAGAAGAGGCATCAAAGTCAAGATGTCAGGGCTTCATCATGAGCATGAACCTGTCATCCCAACTAAAGAAATTATTGCAAAGAATCAAGTTCCTATCAGCAATATTCTCAAACTTGGCTATGAAGAAACCCCTTGTCAGAGGGAAAATGTGCACAGAGTCTGAGATGATCGGATCCCATTGGCGCGTGATCCAGGCATGCAGCTTAGAGAGTCGAGGCCAGAAGCCCTTGAATCTGCAGATTAAACCATGCCCTGAGAAGACAGAGGACGCTCCATCTATGTCTTTCACCACCTCATCCTCCAAAGAGAGGATTAGAGGGTTAGAGACACGAAGAGGAACAACACCCCTATGTCCGGAGGCCAGAGAAGGACGGGAGGCAGCCGGTAAGCGCTGAGAGGAACTCCCAGGAACAGAACCAACTTCCCCAGCTTGCAAGGGGCCCGACGCCCGAACACCATCCAAAAGACGAGCAACCTCCTTACCCCCATTCGGGACTAGAGAACTGCCAGCGGAAGGGGGCAAACAATCAGCAGTCGCATTAACAATAGCAGAGGCCGCTGCGGAACCTTGAAAATGGGCGTCTTGTGATATGCCACCGGAAGAGGACTGTGGCTTGGAAACACCGGCAGTGGCAAAGGCAATCCCAGTTGCAGGAGGCTCGGAGATGGAAGCAACAGTGGCGGTGACAAAGGCCACTGCAGGAGCCCTAATGGCAGAGCATATCGTCATAGCAGAGGCCGCTTTTTAAAAAAAAATAAAATTTGATTAACCGTTGGTTGTAAGCACTACAGGCAAGAAGCCCCACTATTTCACCAAGGGTCAATGAAAAACATTCTCAATTAAGATCCACAGTAGAGAATGGCCCTGTGGGGACTTGAACCTTGGTTGTAGGCCCTACAGGCAAGAAGCCCCACTATTTCACCAAAGGGACAAGCCCTCAATTCAATCCAATGTTAGTCATGGTAGGAATTTCTAATTCATTTTCTTTAATATCTTTAAGGAAAAACACACAAAGCTTCATGATTTCTTGAATTAACTTAATGGTTTGAATAGAACTTACTATACCTACTTTAGTCATGCTTTAGTGCCCTTTGATTATATACCTAATTTCATCCTTGATTTATTTATACTTATTAGCCCTTGCCATAGAGATAAAATTGTTGGGAATCAAGGTGTCTCAACCTGAGTATTTCCTAGCATTGGTTGATTTATTTGATGTATTTAATTAATGCCTATGTTGTATTTTCTTTCACGTCTTATTTTTTCATCTTGTGAGACATGACACAATGAGTTGTAATCATATGAGGATGTAACATGGATGTTACAAGGATTTTTTTGTCCTCATATGATAACCTAGGTGTCCCACTTTGCGGTAGAGTTATTTTACCATGTGCAAACACTCGAGGCAGTCTGTAAAAAGCTATAATGGCTTATGACAAGCTATGATGCACAAGAACCTATCTTTATTACAAAATGGACAAGTGTCGACAGGCTCCTTTCCATGGAGAAGGTGGCCACCCAAATTGAGCTATGAAAGGTTGTAAGAGATTTGGCTATTAATAGTCAATTATGACAGATTATCTTATAGTTGTAAGAGTTGCTAGTTATGATAGATTTTATTGATCAAGTCGAATTTGAACACCTATTTGTAAACCCTAATCAACCCAGCCACAAGTCTAAAGTCTACAAACTAAAATCAACAACATATCAATAGAGCTCTTTTTGATGAATGCAAATAAATGAAATAAATCCAATATACAATAACATTCATGAGATGCTTGACTCCATTGTTCTCCTATCCTTCAAGATATTGTATTGAATGATATTTTCTCTAATATTTTTAAGCACGTGCACAAGATTACATTGAGAGAATGGAGCATGGTTGATTGTTTAATGGTAATGATATGATAGTAAGATGATAGCTAGAATGCAAGAGTTCTCCAAATCACAAGTAAGCTAGTATGCATAAGATCGTAAGGTGCATTAGATCCAAATGAGGGGAGAAAATGTTTGTTTTGTAGAAGTCCTCGTAAAACTCAAGGGTAGAGATTAAGATGTGAAAGAGTGAATGGCTAGGATAAGAGAGTAGGTAAGGATTAATGAAAAATAAGGAGATTAAGAGGTTAATGGAAATGAAGGGATGAGATTGAATGGTAGGTAAGAGTTGTTGAATTTAGGTAATACATCACAAGATTCATTGAACCCAGACATATTTAGTGGAAAAGGACAAATGAAGAGTTAAGTGTCATTTGTCACATGCCTACGAATTTAGAGCTGATCTATGTGAGTGAAAAATGATTTGTTAAAAATAAAAAATAAGGATAGTGAATTAATTATATAAATAAATAATTTTATTTAATTAATTGTAGAAAATGAATAATTAAATAAATAAATTTTTATTTAATCATAGGATAGAAAAAGCTAATGAATAAGATAAATAAAGAAAAATATTTATTTAAATAATAGAGGAAGGGGCTAATGAAATAAATTAAATATATCTATTTGATTAATTGAGGAATTTTTATTTAAAAAATGAAATAAATATAAATCTATTTAATTATATGAGGACAATTTTAGATGTCTACATTTATGACAGTTGTTAGGTGTGTAAGAACATCAATCATACATTATTATACAAAATTTTGGGCACCCAAGTTTGGAGATGTGTGGGGGGAGCTAGAAAATGATGTACAAGTGTCATCTATGTGCTTACAAAGTTTTATGAGAAGTTTTATGTAGCTGAAATTGAGCTACCAAAATCATTTCGAGTGTAGTATTGATTGTAGTATACTCCTATTTAAGAAGCTTGGTGATGTCAATGTATTGTAACTACTTTGTTTACAAATAATACAGTGTTATGCTTTTGGATTTTTGAGTTTTTTTTTCTCTCGAAAGGGTTTTTCCAAGTATATCATGTGTTCATTGTGTTAATCTTTGTGCATGTTTATTATCTCTTTCTATTTGGGTTCTTTTACTATAATGGTCAAGATTTTTATCTTACCCACTAGGTTAGTGTTTCGAAGCATGTTTTTCACTTTGTTTCCTTTCAAAAATGTCTAGCATAGAGATAAGGTCTACCTAGAACAATATCCAAAATGTTGAGGAACTACATTTGATTCAATTTTGTCCACTTATTGTGTATTTGCCTCATATTTAACCTTGCACCAATTTGTTACTTGCAACTCTATATACCAAACCTTTTAACAAAATTTTCTAAAATAAGATTTTGTTGTGAACTAGGATCTACCAATACATTTACTCTAGTCTTCATACTTTGTAAATTCAAACAAAAAATGCGTTCATCATCATAAGTTAATCTCTTTCCTTAGTGGATTGCCATTTGTGTTGTCATCTATATCTAAATTATTCTCTATTACAATGCTATCATCTAGGATGGTTAACATAGATTTCTAACTTCATATGTTTCCCTTGTTCTTATTTTAAGGATGTAGTTCAAGATGAAGCCTCTAACACCAGTAGTTGCATGGTTTGATGGTGAAGTTGTGGTGGTGGTGTTCTAGCCATAAAAGTTCAAACCCCACTAAGGCACTATCGTTGAATGTTTAAATGAGCATGAGGTCCCTAGTTTGTGACCTTGCTAGTTCATAGCTTCAAGTCAAAAGTGTTTACCCCTTCTTTTCAAAAAAAAAAAAGATGAAGCTTTTAGCATTTTGAATTTATGTGTCCATCTATCTTAAAATTATTCTTTTGAATTTTGATCCTCTTTTTGCATAGAAATATTAATTTTCTTTGCTTCTAATTATTATTATTATTTTAATAAACAGTAGCTATTTCCATTAAGATAAGATAAACTGCACAATTCACACAAAAAAAAGTAGCGGGATATAGGATCACCTCTCAGAAATCAAACACGAAACACCCAAATAATAAAAAAAGAACACGAGCAGGGACTGAAAATAGAAACATGGACTGAGCTTGGAGAGTAGACATCACATAATAAAGTCACTAAACAGCTAAAGCAATGACCACGGGTGGTGGAGGTGGATCTATATCATCCATAGGACCACATACCTCAGCGGGGACGAGTTGGTGTCTGGAGGGACCACCCTTCTTTTGTAGCAGCATCCTCATTTTCCTTGTCTTGATCCTTGTTGGAGGCAGAGATTGCCAATGCCAAATGCAGGAGCCACTTGGGAGAGCTAGGCCAATCACTATCACTATCGAAAGGTGGTTGGCCGCTCCCATCACTAGTGGACAAGTATGCACCTCTTGAACCCCACCCGAAGGCAAAGCCCCTGTGTGGCAACGCGGTTGAGTGCCACTAGATTGGTGTCGGGGAGCTTGAGACCGCAAGATCTAGAAGAGAAGAGCCAAAGAGCTACAGCCACACGAACAATTGTGAGGCAGAGACGGGTCACAAGAAGAAAAAGGATTTGGAGGCACTTTGGCAATTGTACACAGAGCATTTCCCCAATGCTCTCGAAGCTCTTGAAGGTGGGTCATTTTCAATGCAACCTTGTTGGCTTACACTTAAATTTGAATCATCAAATTATAACATGGACATGCTTTAATAAAAAGCCAAACATGAACATCAATAGAGCTATGAGAAAACAAAACAATATTTTTATCTTTTTGGTAATGTGAAGAGGATTTAAACAAAGCATGTCAACTCTGGCTAAATTTGAAGGAGATACAAGGCCAATCTCCCAAAGGGCCTTCCAAGAAAAAGGCTCTAGTTTGAAGGGCCGAAATAAATCATGAATCCAACTCCACAAGTTTTGAACTTGGCGGTAGAACCAGAAGAGGTATGTGAACATTTCTAGTTGCGTGTATGCCTTAGGTGAGAGCCTAAAGGCAAGCATTGGAAAATAATACACCAAACAATATGGGCAATCTTGCGCTTGAGAATAGCAAACCAAATATTTTGGAATCTACAACGCCAAACAATCTGAGAGGATTGCAAGTGCCATCAGAGATTCAAGATTGACACTGGGAAAATGTGGAGAGCTAGTGGTATCCCATATGAGGTTTGTAACTACAAAAACAGGTATTGGTGAATCAATGCCAAGCTTTCCACCAGGGCTTCACTAAATGAATGCAATGCAAATAAGACCATGTCAACCATCTTCCGATTTGATTAAATAAGTTGGAATTGGGCTTGCATATATTCCCAAGAATAAATATTAATATAAGCTCTAGAAAAAAGTTCATGGGTGTGCAAATGCCAAACTTATGAAAGGGTAGGGCACCAACCCTAGGCATATGAGTTAGAGGTAGCCTTTGAACCTAAATGAGCGGAGACCACCAAATGTTGTGTTGGTTGAAAGAAAGGCCATCCCTAAAGCCATATTTAACCCACGAAAACTAGGATTTGACGGCTTCCCAAGCATGCCAACGCTTTTAGCAACAAAAGTTCCTTCAATGTGAACGACATCTTTCATAATCAAAAGGGTTTGAAAGCTAATCCCCCTCCAGGAAGGCTTGTGGACAAGATAGCCTGAAGAAATACAATGTTAGAGAAGGATTCTTTAGGCCTCATTGCCTGAGATGGCACAAATGATCCATTTAGCACACAGGGCTAATCCTTGCTTCTAAGTAGACAGAAGCCCAAGCCCTCTAGATTCATGGGAGAGACAATAGAACTCTCAAGCAACTCTATGAAAGCCTTCATGATTAAAAAAGAGGCCAATAAAAAATCTTTGGGAAGCTCCTCAAGATTATTATAAGAAGCTTTCAAGAGAGCCTAGCAAGAATAATAGTAAACACAAGTGGCTACAAGAATTTTAGAGCAAACTTGAAATTTACTAGCTAGAGAGAGTGGTTTGCTTATCTAGTACACCAACTTCTTCTCAACTCTAGCAAGGACCACATTCCAAAGGTCCACATGAGAGCACTAGAAAGCAAAGGGGATACCCAGAAATTTAAAAAAAATCACCATGACCTATCCACTTCCACCCATATTGGAGCATCTATGATGGAGTCAGAGAACTGATTGCTGATAACATTGGGTTTTGTACCATTGAATCGGTCACCCAAAAGACAAACATAAGGGTCTCAAGGCACTGAAGTGCCTCTCGAATGTTGTTCTCATCTTCAATGACGATGAGAAAAGATTCATTCGCAAATTGGCCATTAACAAGTTGTGAAGGTGACTCGAGTAGGGAAATACCCTCAACCTGCCCAACCAAAGTAGAGTTAGCCAACATATACCAAAGCCTTTGGCAGCTAGAACATGTACAAAGGAGCCAAAGGGCAACCCTGGCAAATATATCTATGCAACTCAAAGGCCAACAACTGATGACCATTGATGGTGATGCACGCAAAGGCATCCCCATAATATTTTCACAAACTAGATGGAACAAGGAGCAAAACCAAGAGAACCCAACATGGAAAGAATGAATGGCAATTCAATTTAGTCGTAGGCTTTGGCAAAATCAGTTTTGACAAACATGTCACTCTATTTAGAATGACAAGTCCATTCCATACCTTCCCACACTGCAATAATATTATCTAGAACAGATCTAGATTTAATGAAGCTAGTCTATTCAAGTCGGATAATCTGGAAGAAATGACGGATCATCAGAGCCGTAACCTTGGCGACAATCTTGTAGGAGACATTGGGTAAGGTAATAGACCACCAATTGCAAATATATTTAGGGTCACCTACCTCAATGCCTTTCCTTTGATTCTTTAACAAAATCTTCTTCATCAATTACCATTTTTTTGGCACCTACATAAGATTGTATTTACCATTTTACCTAGTCAAATGCTTTTGTTGCTACTTAAAACATTATTGATTTTCCATGATGCCTTTAATGTGGCGTACAAATGCAGTCACTCTTGCGATCAACTCTCCATGGCTGCCTTTTGAGCTCTTGTTGAAACTGCCATACACTTCACAAGCCCTCAAGAATCAAATCACTCTAATCCCAAAATCGATCCATAACCTGTTTCTTAGAATTAAATTAAGAAATCAACAAATTGTTTAAAATACTTGCTACTCGCTAATGTATATTATTTAAGATCTTGTTAGAAAGTTAAACAGTAGCTCAACCCGTGAATGCCAATTGCAAGCATAAGTTACTTTGGACATCTCAGTTTAATGAAAAATTACAGGAAACTTACAGAAAAATAAATTCATATCATTCATGTTATTATGCAAAATGCAAGAAAATGCAACTCTGCATGATTTGATATTTGTATATATATTACTGTCTATGAACTCTGGGTGTTGTTTTCAAACTCCCGATTTCATGACTTTAGATATTTGCATCTGGACACTTCAAAACATTTATTTTCTGTACAAGCAAAATTGCCACACCTTTTTACTATAGATATGAGTTATGAAAAGGTGTACTAGGCTTAAATTTACTTGTGTAGCAAGCTTTTAGCCGGCCACAACTTTGTATGACACTCATAAGAGAAACTGGACAGAAAATATTGGTCAAATGACAATGGTATTAATGTTGTCATTTGATGCAAGGTCTCCAAGAATTTCGATGATGTCAATGTTCAAATTGCTTGATTGCTGGCAGTGTATTTAGAGGATAACAATCTGAAGCTTTCACACCGTTGTATTGCTGACATTTTTATCAGCTGACTTTGCATTCCGCTTCATTCTCTCGAGGTAGCTATTCTGCCAAGTGTTATGTCAACAATAGAAACTCAATCTTTAAAGTCTCCCGAGATACTTTCACTTAGATGATTAGCAGTTTTCATTTTTTCAATCTAATTGCATTCTATAACAAATTAGTACATCGCACCAACAGTGACTGAGTCTCTCGTGACATTGAACAGAGCCAAATTACAGATTTTAGCTCTACAGATTTCCATCTTTAGTGCTGAAAACAATAATTTCAAATATATCACGGGCAACTATGGCCATGTGTGCTCTAGCAGCTCTTCTGGGCAGTACGCATAATAGGGATGTCAGTGAGTCGTAATTGAATGACATAAGTATTGATCGACTAATTGCATGGTTAAATCTGTCCTGACTAAATAATGTTAAATAATGTTTAATGCTACGTTATTCCCATCTTCAGAATTAAAGAAAGAAACCAAGAAATGAAACAAGTCCTACCAGAACCTGGAGGAGGATGTACAACCAATTCTTGGATGCATATATGTCTCGTCTCTGTTTTACCACAAAGACTGTAGGAATCAGCAGACTTGTATCCTATACTGTGATGCTGGACATGGAGTTGTTCATTTGCATCAGGGAATTCCCTGTGAGCTGTCTTTAAATGAAAAGAGTGCTTTGATTCAAGTGCATTTATCTGGAGAATAGCTACTTCAGCTATTTTTTGTCCATCACAGGATAAGATGCCACTTTGTGATGATAACTCATATCCTTTGGTACAGGGTTCAGTCATGTAGTGTTGTATCCATGGGCTTGCCGGAACTGCCCGAGGAGTTGAAACGCCTAGATGCCATGCTCTATTGTAATTTAGCTTTAGCCAGCATCCTTTTCGCAATACTTTAAGCTGTAATGAATGATATCACTTGAGAACATTAATATAAAAACAAACATATTGCATGAAATGCCAATGAGCAGGGCCCTCATGGTTGGCCTGCTTAAAAAAATATTCTCATTGACCCTACGTAACAACAGATAATCTGGATCAGACGATTAGATTGAAAAAATGAGAACACCTTATTGATAGGTTTCAGAAAATTGGGCCTTGATTCAGCACAATTTGGATCAGACAATTCATTCTGCTTGGGACTCTGAGCATAAGTATCCAAGAAACGGTATTTTTTTTCATACATCTGCTCAACAAATGATGCCTCTATTGATCTTAGATATGAGCTATGCTTTTTATCTGTCCATGCTGAGTCCAAAGAATCGTCCATCTCTGTAACCTGCACTAGAAAAAGTTCAGTGCATAGAGATATTTCTATAGCTTCAAAACAATATATAACTCAGTTTGCTTCCTTATCTTCTTCCTAAGAGAATTGTGTTCTATGCTTTTGCTACTTAGGTACTTAAACAATTATAAAACATGAACAAAACCTTTATTAAACACAACAATAAACTAAAATGTTCTCGCTGCCCTTTGTTGGAGAACGACACAGATCAAACCAAGCAATTTTTTGAAGAAAGGCGTTTTTCAGTGAGGCGTTTTTTGATGTTCATAGTTTTGAGTCAAGCTGATAAGCTCTACAAAGACATTTACATATTGGAAGTTACTGGTAAATCCAGAGATAGAGAAAGATAGAGAGAAGTGGGAAGATATAGAGAAGAGAGAGAGCGGGAGAGGAAAATACAAATTGGAAGAGAAAATACAGGGAGAGAGAATTCATATTATTTTACAAATTCATATTGCTCTATAGATTGCTTGTCTCACCACTCACGAAGTCTAATACCCAAACTGTATTTGCATACTGTACAAACCACTTTCTGTGTTATTAGTGGTAGCTATCTTCTACAATGTGCTCCCCTTACTCTTAACTCTTTAACTTTCTTCATTGACCAATATTGACCAATTCTCACTCTTCAATCTATAGGTTTATTTTATCCTTTCACAGTTTTTTACTGGTTTGTTATTTTTTTGCCCTCCCAAATCTTTATACAACTCCAATCTTCCTTCTCTATGCGCTTCTACTCCTCTTTTCATCAAGCTCCTCTCTTCCCCTTCGTAGCCTCCCCTTTTTCACCATTGTTCTTTCCCACGGGCCTCCCCTTTTTCTAAGCCCAGTCATCCCTTGTCTTTTTTTGTGGTCCACTTCAAGAAAAGAAAAATGCCCTCTCTTGATTTTTGTCAAATTTTGTTGAAGTTTACTTGGATTTTTGTATTTGTAAAACTAAAATAATAAGTCTATAAAAATCAAAACCCAACAAATACAATTTACCCTAGTGTTTTCAGCCTCAAGACTGTATATCATGACATTTCTTCCATAGTCCACGTGCCTTGGCTATACTTGTGCATTTCACACACTCTTTAGACGTGGCCAATATTGAAGAAAAATAGTTATATATTGTCTTAGATAGACACTTATTCCCTTCTTTTGATATAGAATGAAAGATGGCAAGTGGTGGTATTTGAATAATCTATTTTTATCATAAGAATTGGTTAAAGATAGTGGTGATTCAGATGGGTCTCTCCTAGCTAATTTGTATAAGGAGTCTGATTAAACATTTGGTGGGTTTTCTATTCTTTTTGATCCATAATCATCCAACCTCAATTGTAGGTCCCTATTGCAAGTTTTAGTTTGGAAAAATAAGAGGAAAAGAGAATAAAATGATGTGTGATTAAAACAAGAACAACAACAACAAAACTCTAAGGTAATGATTGGACAAGTTCAGACACTATCAAAGCAAGCACAACCACAACAACTCCAATTGTCGATTTTGTTAGCAAGACAACATGCACTTGAGTTGTATGCAGTCAAAGTAGGAGAAAAAGATAGGTTAAGGTATTTTTGCGAGAAATCAAGAGCAAAGATAATATGCAGAAAAAGATTGGCCAGCTTGGGAGTGTTAAAGTATTGTTCGTTCGTGTTTAATAAACGACGAGACAATCATGATATGCAAATAAATATAGATATATTTATATATATATATATACTATATAATATAATTGAAAAGTAAGTATATATTAATATGCACATGTGTGAACTTATATATATATATATATATATATTATACAAAGTATGAATAAACTATTGGTTAAGATATGTTAACTAATAGTTATGTAATGAAGTGACATGACCATAAGTATATACGGTCATGTCTATTCATTACATGACTATTCAATATATACATATACCCTATTGTTATTGTAGAATCAATCAATAACGAAAGCAATTGTATTCTACAATCACAACGGTAATCTATTTTCAGTACAGCCTCATATATATTCTCTATAGGATGATCTTAATTTTACAACATGGTATCAGAGCCTAACCTATAAGAGAAATTATATTCGAGCAAAGTATTGCAGAGAGAAGACAACACATCAAAACAAGAGGATACTAGTCGCGGCAGAAGAGGAATCCGTCAGTTTCAATTAAGGGGAAATTGGAAAGCAAATAACAGAGAGGTTAGACCAGCGGAGAGGAAAGGAACATTCTCAATCGGGCCCATTGATAGATGAGCATAATAAATGGAAGGAGACGAATTGAATATTAATTGGCTAGCTAATATGGTTATCGTCTCCACTAATTCAGGAAGAACACAAAAACACAGCGGCATATGGAAATTGAAGGTAGAAGTGAGGGGATTCTATCAACTATGAGTTCATATCAATGTCATATTGTAGACCAATCACAATATCTCTGGGAGAGGTTGCGACAACATCATTAGAAGGCTAAAGTCATTCACCATGATAGTTGTGTCCTATAAAATATATATGTATATATATGTTTGCGGGGAGGACTAAATCTATCACTCGACATTCTTGGGGATTTGTAATAACCACGAGTTAAGAATACATAATGATATAATATAAATATGTACATGTATATGATAATCAGCAAATCATATCCAACGTACAGGTTAGAATGGAAGTCGACTCCATCAATTCGGGATAAAGGCATAGCGCCCATAGAGCATATACATGTACTTTTAAGAATTTGAAGATTAGCACTGGCGCAGCTTTAATACAATTAAATACTGCCTGCTACACTTTTAACATTAGCAATGTAGTGTTTAAACAATACCAAAGGAAAATGCATCTAGCTACATTTTTTCTGTAGCATCAAAGATGGAAATGCTATGGATATTTTAATCACCCCCAAACATTCAATAATCATCAACCATGTTTATTTTGTTGTTGGCACAGCTCCCATAGAACCTTGATCACAAGAACAGGCATAATTGTGCTGATCGCAGTGGCACCAGCAACTAAGAATTAGAGAGGAATTTGCTTTGGATGGTATTCAATTGGAATCAACTGAAAACTGCAGGTTTTCCATTAATGCAGCCGTGTCTCCAACATCAACATGATTCTCTGATTTCAAAGTCAAGTCAACGACTATAATTGGAATGATGGAGAACACAAGCTCGTGGGAGGTAATCTGAACCTGCACTAGATCCACTCATGGAGAGAGTGAATTATCTTGACCTTACCTTCACTGTGGATTGATAAGAATTGTGGGTTCATATGATAACGAGCCTTAGAGTATGCTGGGAAGAAAGAGAACAGTATTACTTGGATATTCAAGAGAGTGATAATCTTGCAGAAATAGGAGGACCATGGAGTTATTACGGGTCTCTGAAGACTATCTCTTCTCCTCCAAATTGTATATGCTATTAGCACAATAACGTTCTTGGTTATGACTAGTTGGAAAAGGTCAAAACCAATACATGCGATTAATTGCTAAGGTGGAAAGAGTATGCTAAACATACTTATTGTTACAAATTTACACAACCATATGCGATTTAGTCACAAACATTGCTTAGTTTAATAAGTCATGGCCAAGATGGCTCTCGATATGGCGATTAGCAATCTCTTGCATATACTTAAAGAAAAATATACAGAGAAATCAATATTAGAGGGAGACAGTTTGCATAGTAGACAAAGACGTTATTAACTAGCTGTCAACTCAACCAAATAGTGTTTTTCACAAGAAGAACCAATAAACATCGGGAATCTATATTATGGAAAATACTTTGTGGATACACCATAATTAGAACCTTGGATTCAAGAAATATAAAAGCTGCAATACGCTACATACGCGGAGTTATTTCTGCCACTCCTCTAAGTACCACAACTATACTTAATTCATTTCGTAGCAAGGTTTAACATCCGAAACAGCTTATCAAAAACTTCATTGAGATTGACATTGGATCATTACATAAGCTGGAGTAACAAGGACTAGG
Source organism: Chamaecyparis obtusa (assembly GCA_027943335.1). Classification (NCBI taxonomy): domain Eukaryota; kingdom Viridiplantae; phylum Streptophyta; class Pinopsida; order Cupressales; family Cupressaceae; genus Chamaecyparis; species Chamaecyparis obtusa. The sequence continues at coordinate 33,401 of BSBK01011235.1, read as the reverse complement.
ATCAATGGTTGATCTAGTTAACCAATCAATATATATATGATTCTATTTATGCTTCTTTCAATTCGCTAATATAGCAGAATCGTTCGTTGTCAAGTACCTCTTTCATAATACTGAGGTAATCGTCACTTGCACAAAGATAATTGACATTGCATTTGCCACATTTTCAATTTGTCTTGAGTACAAGATTAATAGAAAGAAGACTTTTGCAAATAAGTGCGAAGAAAATTAATCAGAATGAAACCGATATGTTATGAAGAAGGACGATGGGTACGAGTATTAATGGGCTCACCTTATGGAAACAAATACTTGAAAATATTTGAAATTTAAGATAAGTATTCTATGCTTTATTAATACATATGAATTTTCAATTTGTAATTCATTAAATAATAAATCTTGTATGCTTCTATCATTTGTATTCTTGTACGAGATAGTTTAGCTTTATAAACTATTTGTAATCTATCTCTAACATACTTTCAGGATAAAAGCATATGAAATTCAGATTCAGAGAAAGTCTGACATTTTCAAGAGGTCAAGAAGTTGATTAACTTGAGCTTCAGAGGGAGCATATGATTCAGTTAACTTGTGACAATCTAAATCGTATTGATTGAGAGGGAGTTCACTATTGAAGGTAAAACAATTATGAGATTATAGTAGTGGAAACTAGTGGACAGAATCACAAATGAGATTCACATGGATAGAATCTTTGCTTGAAGTAATTCATACATCTCGAGACTACAGTTCATTAAGATAAACATCATACTAGAGGTCCTTATTATCTTCCCTCAAGTCCAAGAGGGAGTGTTAATGTTATGGCCTTGAAAAAGATCAAAATGCATCCTATGCTAATCCGCAGCCTTATGGAAACCCAGTATGAGATATCGATTCTCTCAGGAAGAAAAGTATATAAAAAGGGTATGCCTCCATGACAGAAGAAGAAAAAGGATATGCATCAGTGGATATGCGAGGATCTTGATTCAGAGGGAGTAGACCATGTTTTGTTGGCTCTCTAGTGATCGAGAAACTGTAGCAGAGAATTATGATGAATTACCATGTGAGAAGGCTATGCTTCCATGTCAGAGGGAGAAGCTAGAAGATCAAACTAAGATGGCATCACAGGATCGTGGTCATATTAATTCAGAGGAAGTATACCATGTGAAGATGGTTTCTCACCAAGCCCCTTGCTAGGAAGAAGATTGTGTACTTCAGATAACCTTGGTATGTTGAGAACTAAAGCCTTAAAGAAATTCTTAGAATCAGTGATCCATCATTTTGTATCTTAATATGATTCTTGTCTATGATAGACAAGTCTAAGGTGGAAGCCTTGGTTTTAACTCTCTGAGGAGAGTCAAGATGGATATCATATGTGTGACTTTATAGGTCCACTCATCCTGTGTTCATATTTAGAAGATGATGATTTTCTGAACATGAATACTTGTACTTAACATGAAAGGTGACGATCTTTCATGTGTGTTGGGTTACTATTTCAAGGTGACGATCTTGACAATAGTTAACCAGGGTTCAAGATCGACTCCCGAAAGGGTTTGTCCCGGATAGGACCGGACATCTTAACGCTGAGATTATTACTGTGTAATAACTTCTCAAGATCGACTCCCGAAAGGGTTTGTCCCGGATGTGCCGGATATCTTGATGTCTATCATGATCGACTCCTGAAAAGGTCTGTCCCAGATGTGCTGGATATCATGATATGAAAAGATTCTACAAATTCTATTAAACTCTCTCAAGAGGGAGTGTTAAAGTATTGTTCGTTCGTGTTTAATAAACGACGAGACAATCATGATATGCATATAAATATAGATATATTTATATATATATATACTATATAATATAATTGAAAAGTAAGTATATATTAATATGCACATGTGTGAACTTATATATATATATATATATATATATATATATATATATATATTATACAAAGTATGAATAAACTATTGGTTAAGATATGTTAACTAATAGTTATGTAATGAAGTGACATGACCATAAGTATATACGGTCATGTCTATTCATTACATGACTATTCAATATATACATATACCCTATTGTTATTGTAGAATCAATCAATAACGAAGGCAATTGTATTCTACAATCACAACGGTAATCTATTTTCAGTACAGCCTCATATATATTCTCTATAGGATGATCTTAATTTTACAACAAGGAGATGCCCTTATAGTTTCTCTAAAGTGCACAAGACTTTATCAAAACATTTTTTTCACCACTATTGTCCCATTCAATTTTGGAAACCAAGGTACACCTAAGCATTTTTTTATCCAACGTGCAAGGACTTAAGAGCCTACAAAAGTGTTTCTCTCATTGAGAGTGACAGTTTTGATTATGAAGACTTTTATAATTCTAAATTTGTATACAAACTTTTAATTCTTTTGACCCTTCATTTGCTTATTCATAAAATGGGGGAAGATGAATCCCCAAATGCTAGAAAGTGACAAAAAATTTTATCTACATTTTTTTACATTGGCTGATTCAAGGGTTTCTTCATTTTTTTCATCTTGCCTTTGCCAGATTATATCTAAATCATAGTCTCACGGATTGCAATCAATAGATGATATTTAGTCTTTGCAATTTAATGTTCATACTATGTTCCCCATGCTCGGTGTTGTAGGAACTAATGGATTGAGAGTATACTATGGCTTTGCAGAAGGAAAAGGTTTTGACTAATCGTGCCATCACCTCAGTGATAATGATAGAAATGGAAATCACTAACTGTTCAACCCGCTATGCAAGGGAAGGCTACAAAGGTAGGTAGGCCTCACTTCGATGTGGTAACTTCTGTTCATACCCTAAAATTGTGCTACCAATTCTTTATAAAAAAATGTCCCAAGTAGTTTTGAAATGATTGATGATGGATAAATAAATAAATAAATTGAAAGCGGGTAAAAATAAAAATTTTGTGGCTTTTCCTAGTAAGGATGTTGACATTGACAATGGAAACTAATTAATTACTTTATTAATGCAACCTAGGTTTTACCTTTTTAGAGTTTCAATCTCATTTTATAAAGATTGATCTCTCTTGTAATCTTATTGAGAAACATTCATTTTATTGAATTGCAACTTTTGTTTTTGCACATCAAGAATGTCTCCTCTTTCATGGATCCATGCGTTTAGGCCTCTTTAGCTTTGTTGATGTCAGTTTTGTAGCACTACATAACATATAGCAATTGAATACTTGATATAGAATACCAAACACTCAACCCTCTCTTGAAAAGTATATACTCATGAAGAACAGGAGAAAACTCCAAGATTCCTTACACCTATGGATACTAACTCAGTTATATTAATGTGATTTGGTGGTAATCACCTAGGCGGGCTTATGTTGTTCATTCAAAGATAACTTGGTGGTACTTTGCTTGCTTGACTTGTTTTTTTCTCTTTGATCACTTTCACTTTCAACTACTCCTACCACTAACTGCTTACTGCTCTAATACTACTATGAATGAAGAAATTGGCAAATGGACGAGGATCCAACCAAATGAAAGCTTGCCAGCGGCGCTACCTCCATAGGTGCAATGATTCAAGGGGAATTGGACTAGATTACCACACAAGGCTTCCTAACAAGCCGCTAGGATGCTAGTGGCCTAGTATATAGATCCCTATCAAACATTCACTAACATCACCATACAACTAGTCATCTACTTCTACTCTAACAACATGAAATGAAATTCTACTTTAATTTGAGAGATGAGAAGAAACATGCAATACACCAAAATGATCATGTATATCCACCATGCAAACCACAACAATGAATAAAGAACAATTTTGATAGTATTTTGGCAACAATTCTCCAACATAACCCCTCTTTACAAATGAGAACAAATGGCCTTATATAGAGACTCAAAATTACGAGTGGCCAAGATTAAGGGGCAAAATCAAGGGCCAAGATTAAACCTTACAAACCCTAATTAGGGTTACCATCTTTCAACCAATTACATGAGGACACCAACTTTGTGGGCCAATGAGAAAATTACAATAATCTGTCAACCAATGAAAACATAGGACACTTGGCATAATTTGATTGCATGCACATGAAATTGCCACCTCATCAACATTATCTTATAAATTTATTTAATCCTTGAGATGAGGTGAAGCCTTGGATGCTTGAGCTCGTCCTTAAAAACTTTCTCATCACCGCTTGAACTTGCTTGTACCTGATGTCCTGACCTTGAAAGGGTGAGGTCTCTATGCATTTGGGGTAATCTTGCCTTGGCCCCGGTGGCTTGCCTGGATGTGAACCTTCTTGCAATTTGAGAGCCTTGCTCTTGGCCACCACCTTGAAATCAAACTTGACCTCTTTCAACCTTTCGTCACGCCTTCCTCCTTCATTATCCCTGCCTTCCTTTAACCTTCCTGCTCCTCTCTAACCTTCCTACTCGAATTTGGTTTGCATGCACGCCCCCTCTGCTTCAATTCTCTTGGGTTCAGGGGGCACCTGCCTTGGCCATTCCTCCTGCAAGGCCCACAATCCACCCATTACTTGATTTGAAATAATCATTAAGTTCATCAATTACCTCCTAGCTAGTTAGTGAGTTGGTTCCTTCACCGCCTAATTAAGCTATGTGGAGTTCATCTTACATCTAAAATTATGTGAATTGTTCATTAAGTCCATTTCTAATAGATAATTACAACTTAGTTTGTGTGTTGATCAATCTTACCATCCAAGTTATGATTGTTTTGTTTGTATCAATTTGTAGTCCATTCTTATCTTTCCTCTTAATGTGATTAAATCTAATTACTTGTTGTCTTTGTTTGATTTGCAATGAAAGAAAACAACTAGCCAAGGAAAGAAGACACACAACTCCACTCCACGGAGCTCACCACCAAGGGCAGACTCCTAAACATGGAGGGCCAACCACATAAAAAAAAGTCCAAGCCCCAGTTCCTATTACATTGGTGTAATGTTCCAACACCTACCTCTTGACCTTTAGAACTTGCCTGCTTAGCCTAGTAAAACAAAATGCATGACCCTCTTGGGTGCTAGAACCCTCTCAAATCTAACCAAGCTAGCTTGCATGAATAGCCAAGCCTTGCCTAGCCTCAAATATCTTCAAATCTCTTCCAACCTGCAATGAAACCTGCTTCCTCGCTTGTACCTGCAATGAAAATATGGAATGGGGGGTGGGGTGAAATGGATGTAAGTGAAAGATGGAGATGGAAGATGGAGCTATGAAAATGTGGTGGCAACCTGTCTCCTTATCCTTCTTGGCCAAGGGGGAGGAGCTCTCCATCAACTTGTCTCTCAACTGTATCATGTTCATTGTGCCAATGCTGGTGTCTCTCATTTGCTTCAATTTTGAGAAGAAGGTGGTCTTGGCGTCATGTCTTCCTTGTCTTACTTGGTATGCATTTCCCTTTGAGTTCTTGCTTACACTAGCATCTGCCATTCTAAACACTTATTTTTGCCCCTTCTTTCTACAGTGAGGTGGGACTACACTTATCTCTGCCCCTTCGCCTAGGAATAATCAAACATATTTCTGCCTCGCCAATTCCTATCACACTACACTTATCTCTGCCTCTTCGCTTAGGGATGGACTACCACTTATTTCTGCCTCTTCGTTACCTATGAAATGGATTACGCTTATATCTCCCGACTTCGTTCCTAGGGGTGGGACTACCACTTATATCTTCTTTCTCCAAATCCTAAACGAAAACTACACTTATATCTCCCAACTTCAAGCCCTAGATGAAATGATGAAGTGATGGATGGATGATGCAAAAAGAAAATAGAAAAAATGTACCAAGCAAGAACAAGGAGAAAATCTGCCTTTTAGACCAACCTTCACCCTCAAACATGAAGATCCTCCTCTACACCAACAAATTCTCCTCCAAAGAAGAAGAAGAAGACAACACCAAAAATGCACTCCTCCACCAAAAGAAGAAAGTCACCCCTTGTTAAATGCACTCCTTGCAAAATTTTGCTCTTTTGCTACTCTAAGAGCTCCTCCTTGGCTGCCAAGATACAAGTGAGAAATGAATGAGAAAATGAGGAGACAAACCCTCCCTTTATACTAAATTTTTGGCTCTTCAAATAGGGTCGACCTGCATTGGAGGGAAAATAAAATTAATTAAATTGTCAAACATATAACCCAAATTAAATGCATTAAATCACATAGCCTTGGGTATTTAATTTTAATTTAAAATTGGGCCAGCCTATTGCAAAAACAAAAATCTGTGCAATAGCATATTAATTTTTTTTTTTTAAATGAAATTGGGCCACTCCAAAAAATGATCCATATGGGATCCCTAAACATTGAAATTAACCAAACCATTGCCCCAAAAAATTAAATTAATTTAAAGAAATGGCAGATTTAAATTAAGAGAGCCACTTGCATTGAATTGTGCAAAATTATGGGTTTAAATTAGCCAAATCCGAAATTATCATAAGCCCTAAAATTGAAATTTTGAAAAAAGGTCATTTAGGCCTCTAATATAGCTTTAAACCTTCCCCATTGTGGACCCAATAACTTACTTTGAATTTCACACCTTTTAGACCTTAAAATACATTGAATTTAACACACAAAAGGGTCTCAATTAAATTTCTAAATTGCAAACACTCGGCCCAAAATATGATTTTATTTATTTTAAAATTGCCAAATTAATGCATAAAAATCTCAAGTGGGGCTGGAATTGATGGTTGCCTTGGGTGATGAAAAATTTATGTTTGTTTTGCCCAATACCAAGCAAAAATAAAAAAATGGGAAGGGCTACCAGCTGTAACTTTTTTCATTTTATAAATTTAGAATTTTTCCCAAGAAAAATTAATTTTAGCCCATCTAAATCATAACAACACCATCCCAAAATCAAAATCTGCCAGCCAATTAAAATTGAAATAAATTTCAATTCTATTTCCAACTTTCATTTACTCTTTTTCACCATTTAAAATTTTGAAAATCCCACTTGGCAATTTAAATTTTTATTATTTTTCAATTCAAAAATTATTTAGCAATTTAATTTCCATTTGGCAATTAATTTTTATTTTTTTTGCAATTTATCTCCATTTGGCAATTAATTTCAAATTTGGCCATTTAATTTTTTCATTTAATCTCCATTTTCACCGCCCAAAAATTTACAAGGTTTCCCCAAAAAATATCCAAATTCACAATTAAATTTTGGAAAATGTTCAAGTTATGCAATTATATCAATTTTCCAAAATTCATCCAAGTCTAAAAAAATATTGCAAATTTATCATCTCAAAACCCCAGGGTTACTCCAAAACTCGCTAAAGCATCAAAATTTGGGGGTCCCCAAACTCTTTGGGGCGATGGTGTGAAAACCTCACAACATCTAGCATCAACCCAAAGAAATGTCCCTGAACATTTCAAGAATAAAGTAATTTAGAACAAAGAACCTTAGGACGACCCACCCGAAAATCCACTTAAGGACAAGCACTCAACTAGAGAAAGAACTTTCAAGTTGAACCTAAGCACCCTGACCATAAGTTACTCACGTGTGTGCAAATGATTTATTCCCCGCTCAACAAGAACTTGATAATCTCTCAGATCCACTAGACTTAGCTATTATAATATCCTTACTTCAAAAGCATCCTGGATAGAGCCCCGCTACCAGTCAGGCGTCTATAGCCTCGACGGAATTATCGTTGTGGCACCACAATCACGGTTCTACCTTTAGTGATTATTTTTATAGCACCGGTAGAGATAATTGCACGCCCTTTAAAGCCAATTCTCACTTTCTTTCTTTTTCTCTTTGATATTTGCTTTTCCTTTTGCATAAATTCTCATTTTTCTTTTTTCTTTTCAATCTTTTGTTTGGCTTGCAAGAAATGAAGCCCGCAGAGGGTGGTGCTGAAGCAGGTGTATGATTTTCACTAAGTCCATTTTCATTTCGAAACACCAAGAACTCGGAGCAATTAAGTGTGAGTATGATGGCCATATATAAAGGGTCCTGTTCGAAAACCAATGCCCAGATTTCTTAATTTCCATGCTAATTTCGAAATTGATGCCAGATTTTATAGTTTATTGCCCAGATTTTTATTTTTATTGGCTCCAAATTGACTTTACTAGCCCAGATTTTTATTTTTAATGCCAAGATTTTGATTCTTTAAGCAGATTATCAATTTTATTGCTCAGATTTTTCATTTTAAAGCTCAATTTTTTTATTTTATTAGCCCAAATTTATTTTTCAAAGCTCACACTATGATTTCAATGCAGATTTCTAATGTATTTGCCCAAATTTTGAAATTAAAGCTCAGACTTTTAATTTTATTTATAGATTTTCAAATTTGATCTCAGATTTTGCCACTTATTTAATTGTCAAGGCTTTGGTCTAATTTAGCTTCAAATTTCCAAATTTAGCAAATCAATTCATTTTGGCAATTTAATCCATCTATTTCAATCTTCATTTCGACCTCCAGGGTTTGCAAAATTTTCCAAAAGATGGCCAAAACACACAAAAAAAATCGAAAATGAAAGGCCAAGGCTGATTTCAAAATTTTCAAAAAAATCCGCTCATCCAAGTCCAAAATTGCCAAAGCATCCAGAATGCCAGGATAGAGAGAAAAAGGCCAAGGTCTATTCAAAAAATGGAGGTCCCCAAACATTTTAGGGCGATGATGTTCTCAAACTAAAGAATGTACCATGTACCTCAAAAATGAATCACTAATTTTTTTTTGTGTCAACAATGCATTGACTTTCTGCATAATCCTCAACAAGGCAGGAGTGGACTTAGCTAATAACCAAACCATATTTTATTGACCTTTAGTTCTTGATGTTTTAGATTCCACTTATGCTCCAGTCATATGGAATGGTGCTTTTCAAAAAAATTGGTGGGTGTTGCTGAAAATTTTTAGAAGCTTTTTTAAGTAGGGAGTTGTTCGGATTCTATAATATTTGAGAAACTTGAAATTTTAATCTTCAAAATTTCAAGAATATAGTGATCTGGTTATTATTGTTTTTTTAGCAACAAGGAATGCTATATCTACAATTATATAGCTAAATCTAAAAATTTATTGACATGTAACACTTAATTTTAAGTAGATAAGAGAAACTTTTAGCGGCACCCAAAGACATCCCCTAAATTTAAAATCTAAAGATAAACAATAGGAACTCCTATTTTCTTGCACAGGATTCTAAATTATCTTGTAGCATAATTTTTCCCTCTTCATAGGACCTCCCACTCCACAAAAGTAATTCTTGTAACAGCTCATACGTATTTGACCCATGTTGAATTTGTTGCCTCGTGTTTATTTATTTATCTTTTAACAGCTGACGATGAATTCATATCAGAGAGTTTTTAAACCAAGATGGTAGTGGTGTCTTACAAGAGTAAGACAAAACCAAACCTTAATCAGGCAAAAGCTAGCCTTGCAAACACTTCTGAATTTCAGTATGCACTTGCATTCCTCAATCCTACATAAAATCAAAGGGCTGGTCTATCTCAAGAACAACCACAGCAGTGGCATGTCTGATGGAGGATAGGATAACGAGTTATGTGACATGAGAAAAATTGTCAAGTAATCTTTTGCAATTTGCACTACAAATTTTCCTTACCCCTGCTTCAACTTTAGTCAGTTCAAGCAGTACTTAGCTCACTTATCAGACAAGGGGAAAGGTCAATTCATCAAATTAGGTCTCAAGGATAACCACTCTAGTCTCTCATTATCGGATTTTTTAATTTCCATGTACAGTCCGAAATCCTCAAATTGTAATGTCAAAAATTGTATATAATTTTAGGTTTTATATCCATTTCAGCACTCATATTTGTAGGATGTTTTTAAGGCCATTTTAGCCATTTCTCTTTCTCAGTCTTCTTTCAATTTGGGTGTCATATTATGTTTTCTCATTTATTTATCACCTTTGAATTCATGTCCTTTCTGCTATGATATATATTTTTTATTTTATTATTCCTATCTTACACATTTCAGCATTTGATGATACATCCCGACTATCTAAAACTGCTCAAGCTCATCCCATCCCAAAACCAACTATTTTTTCTTACCGAATCAGCAAACAGAAAAATAACATCCTTTTAAGCATTTATGCATTATCTATTTTTCTATTATCTTTTCTATCTTACATATTATCGCTAAAATCTGTTCCAAATATATTGGTAAACTTTGATTTCTATATCCTATCTTCTTCTCATGTTCCACTTTCTCTTCATATATTAAACCCACTTTCTCTTCATATATCCAATAGCCTATAAAATTGTTCTAGTGCATACCTGAACAGCCTTAAACCCAGTCAAAGCAAAGACACTGAACTAAATAAAGAAGAAATAAAAATTCCAACTAAGTGAACAAGATCGCTGGCTTAACTAGTGGAAGGATTATTCGGCATTGCTATAAATGTGAAATAACAGAGATGATGAGGAATCCAGGTGCTTCACCCGAAGAAATTTGCATACCCAACTAAATGGAAGAATCAAGAGAAGGTAGGCAAATGTGAACTCCAGCAGAATAATGAATGAATGTACGTAATTCTTGTTGGACTAGTTTTCAGAAGTTGTTTTGTGAAATTATCTACCTAATTGTGTTAATGAAGAAACATATTCATTCCCAGGACTTGAACTTCACTGAAATGCACGCTTCTAAATTGGAACTGAAGTCTGCTTTCTCCTAAAGAACATTCAAACTGTGTTTCTTGTTTAAGGTACTAAAGTAGTATTTTTAATAACTTATACGTGATCATTGATTATATAATCATTATTTCATTTCTAATCATCATTATTTCGTCTCTAATCATCATTATTTCGTTTCTAGTTAACTTTCAGGAAAGAACAAAAATTTCCAAAACCCTTCGAGTTTAGGAAATGATACCTCCAAAAAAAATGAAAATAAAAAAAGAATGTATATGTAGCCTATGAAATAGGATATAAAATTGAAGTAATAAGAAAAGCAATGATATTATTGACAAATAAAAAAAAAAAAAAGACAGAATTTTGTGATATTATAACCCAAATGTGTTTCTGTAGAAAGCAAAAGGTACATAACATCATTCCTTGGACATGGACTTCACTGCAACCTAAACCTTCAAATTGGAACCAGAGTCCAGTTCTGCTGAAGGATGTTCAAAACTCCAAAATTCTCTTGTTTTAGGTACTTCAGTTATATTTTTATTAGCTTGTGCATAGGCATTGATTACATAATAATCATTTAATTCCTAAATTACCTTGCAGGGATGAAGAAGAAAACTTTCAGAAATGTTACTGGTTCAGGATATGATACTCCCCCAAAAATTCGAAAACAGAGAAAGATTCTGTATTTGCCTATGAAATAGGATATAAATTTTAGGTATCAAAAAAAGCATCAATAGAGAAGACAAATACAAAAAAAGCTTATAAACTTTTTAGATCCATCATTCAGTATATAATACATGACGGACATTCAATTGCATCAACAAATCAACGATAATATGATTATGCATAAAAAACATTAAATAACTATACACAATAATTCAATAGCGATGATCACTGACAAGCACTCGTGAAAAATTATCTTCATAAACAATAGAAATAAAGTAAATTTCAATTGTAAAGGTACTCCACAAACTGGTAGCCGTGTGGGAAGACTTAGATTGAACTATGGAAGACGTGCTAAGAACAAATGTAGCAGCAAAGTAATCACTAGATAACAAGAAATTATCATCTGCCAAACTCTCGTACGACATTAGCATTCCTCATCTATTAGTGTGATTCTACTTAAAGATATGTGTGAATTCGATCTACACATTTCAATAAACATCAATCTTCAAAACTTCAAGGTAAAAGCAAGAGTATCTTTTTGAAAGCCAGAAAAATGCAAGAAAAATTAAATGGGTGAAGAAGAAACACTCGATGAGCACAAGTTTAATCAAAATTACACCACAAAAGGCACTGTGAGCCAAGATCTTATGAATTAAGCTTAGTTGCCGGATTCATGCCAACAGGGTCGGATTCGGGTCCGGATTCACGCCGGGTCCGTGACGGATCCGGGCAGGGTCCGTGCATAGGCCTGACCCCGACGGATCCACAGGCCCGTGCACAGACCCTGCCCGGATCCATCACAGACCCGGTGGGATCCAGCACGAATCCTTGAGGATCCCGTGCAAGAAAACAATATTGGTGCCCCAAAGACTGTTAGATACTTTGCTTTAAGGCTTGATATTCTGCTCAAAGGATTATATCGGTGCCTAAAGGCTTTTGAGAATATAGGATCAGAGGCTTTGATATATCTACCCAAATGCTTTTATGCTGCTTGGAGGATTTTGATATGTTCAACAAAATACACGAAAGCTTCCTTCAATCCCTAAGGCTTTTGATTAAGCCCAACGGCTTTTGTTGGTCAAAGTTCAGCACAAACACCAATGATAGTACAATAACAACTTATAGCCTAACTGCAGTTATATAACATTTATGCTAATCAGACAGCAACGAAAGAAGTCAAAATGTATTAAAAAACATGCCTTGTCAATGTTGCAACTGAAAACATCAACTTTAATAGTTCTTGTGCACGAAATACAGGCACCGGGTCACTGATATTATAACATGTCATGCTATTACTTGGCATTAACAACTCTAATCCCCCGTTGCAGCTCTTATTCTATAAAGTAACAGAAAATCAATGATTGATGATGAATCAATATTCACTCATCAATGATAAAATATGTGACCCAAAATGATTGGTAGGAAGGAAATCAAACTTCAATTAATTCCTGCAGAGAGAATAGTAGAAAAGCCTCAAGGTATTAAGGTGATGGGCATCAAAAGGCAATATCTAATGGTGTACATGGAATGAAAAAGCAAACAGTATGAATCTTGGCTTCAAAGAGCAATTGCCATCGAATCAGAAAAGCTATAAGTACAACATTCGTTACATCTCTGTGAAAATCACTAATTGGCCCATCCTCCCTAAACATTCGTTACAGTTATGTGTACCATAAGTTAGATATTCTATAACCCAAAGACATAATTATACCATTGTCCTTGCTGGATAACACTTCACCCCACTTATATGCTAGCGGTAAATTGTCGCTATGGTCTTAAAATTATACCGTACTCAGTGTAAACGGATTGGCAACTTCAAGCTTCCGAAAAAGCTTGGTCATGAGATCAAAGCTCCGTAATCTACAATTTGAAGAATTGCAAGGTAAATGGAAAAAAGGTGTGGGTTTTTAAAGAGGTGTCTCAAACACCAAATTGATGTCTCAAAACTACCCTTACCTGATAACTTTTTCCAAAAATTTCCAAATTATTTGTCCAGACAATAAAGAAGAAGGATCAAGTTGCATATAAAAATTAAAACCCACGTTTACATCTCTGTAAATACGGGTGCAGGGTAACAGAAACGTAATTTTTAGTAGACCTTTGATTTGCTTAAAGCAATCAACTAAATTAGGGTAAATTTTCCAAAATCGTAAATTTCCAGATAAATGATTTGTGACTAGAAAATCCCCTTAAACTCAATATAGTACATATTCATTGAATTTTAAAATATAAATAACCAGTAAAACAAACAGAATTGGGTGGGGTAAAACTCGTTTACCGAATCACTATTAGGGTCGTGGGCAGGACAATCCTCTCCACTGGGTGAATTAGTTATCCACGTCGATCCCACAGAAGACTCCCCTTCCCCCTCTTTCCCCCCTGCTATAGTCTCCCCGTTTCCCTCTTCCTCCTCTCCATCCTCTTCTTCCTCTTTAACTTCATGGGATGATATAGCTGAAGTATTTCTATCATCTGAATCAGCACAGCATGCCTGGATTGCGTTTTCATCGTCAAATGCATTGTTCGCATTATTATCACGTTCAGAACCCATCTCTTTGCTAACAGTGACGTTGAATGGCATTACAAATGTAAAACTGTTCAGCAAATGGTAAGGCAAAAACACGGCAGCTAGGTATGCTTGGATGCTGCCGTGGTTGCAGGTCTCGGTATCATCACATTCCAGTTCTCCCGAAAATATCTCCTGAAGGGAATTTGGATGGGAGATATTTTATAGGACGGATCTGGAGATATTTTATGGGACGGATCCACAGATATTTCAAAGTGATATTTGCTGTTAATATTTATTAGTTCTTGCCCAGGATAACTATCGCATGAGCATCTATTGAGTTCTATTTTGTTTTTTTTCTACATTCATCGGTGAAGCTTTTTACTATTTGTTAAAGAGAATAAATAATTTCTTTCCCAACTTTAAGAAGATCTTGAATTATTTATTATATATTGAATAAAAACTTTTTCTACTAGTCAAAAAATAAATATCAAAAACTTTAAACAAAAATAATTGAATTCAGAAAAATGACATTTAATATTTCTTATTTTTAAATACATTTCTAAAATTATTATTAAACAAGTGCCACGTAGTGGCCAAGTACCTGTCTTTTAGTTTTATAAATAAATTTTATTTTAATTTTGATTTATATGTAAAGTGAATTTTTAATTAAAATAATTTATAACTAAGTTTAATTTTAATTTTAATTTATATATAAAGTAATTTTTTAATTATTAAAAATTAACATTTAGACTATAGAATATGTTATTTTTAACAAAATAAGAAAATACTAAATTATAATTGGTGCAAAGAATTGGTTTTAATCACTACTTAATGGAAGAAATACAAAAAGTGATCCAATAGTACTTGCTAGCCTATCGGCAAGTACTAATAAACACTAGAATGTTTGAATTAGACTTTTGATTTATAATTGTAATTAAAAACCTATTCAATTATGGTAACATTTTATTTATTGTAATCTCTACTTTCTTTTTTTTATCTCTCCATTTTTTCCAATAGTTATATTTGTAACAAATCAAAAGAAAGATATATATATATATATATATATATATATATATATATATATATATATATATATATAGACATTTTATTTTTTTAGATCTAAATGGTTAGGGCGCAATTTTACTAGACACTATGCATCTCTTGTTAGTTCCTGCCCTTGTAGAACTATAGGCATCGACCTATATTTAACTAGTGATTAAATTAGTTAACTTAAGCCAATCAAATTTCATAGTTTTTTTAGTTATATCAAATTTTCATATTTTATAAAGTAAAATGCACAATATTCGGGCTTGCACAACCTTAACAAAACTAAATAATTTTTTAATCTAGACTCAATTTTAGTTTCATTACTATCTTTTCACCAAACTTTGCCAAATATTAAATAGTTTAAGATAAGGTAGAATAATTTTAATAATTCTAATTTTAATTTTTTATTATTTTATTTAATTATAAAATTTTCAATTATTTTTTAAAATAATTTTTTATAAGAAAATTATTATAATAATATTTTTTTTCCATGTGTTCCACCAATTAATTTTTACTTGGATTTTAAAAGTATTTTAAATTAAAAAATTTGACTAAATATTTAAATTATTTAATAAAATTTAATATATCTTCATTAAGTTATATAAGAATATTTTTAATCAATTTTTAAACAATTTCTTATTTATATTTTATTATTTTATAAATTTATATATGTTAGCATATGAGTATTATTTTTTCAATATTTTCCTATTTGTTTTATTTTTCTATTCTGAATTTTTTATATAAAAATAAAGTTCATCTCATAACTAGTATGTCTATTTATAAATTTCATTTAAAATATAAGTTGTGCCACATATTAAATATATTTTTTTTAAATTCTTACATACTTTACAAATATTGTCATAACAAAACAGATGTGCCAAATACAATATTTGGCAGGAACTTCGCTACACTCAGCCTTGTTAATCATGTTTAGTTCAAATATATGAATTTATTGTTAAAAACATAAATAAAGTTAAAAAATAGTTAAGTTTATTTATACTTTTCAATATCTATAGGATCTACTCTATTGATAATTGTTAAGAATCAAACAAGAGCTTAGCAATTGAAAATAACTAGCATTTGGGTATGCCAAAGAGGTGTGGTTTTTTTTTGTGTCATTTTTCAAAAGTTTTTTTTCTTAATTTGATAAAAAAAAAAATTATTTCTCATCTTACGAATCCATAAAAATATATATATTTCTCACCTTATTGGTTGAACTTGCTACATTCATGAGTGAAGCTTTTTACTATTTGTTAAAGGGAATAAATAATTTATTTCTCAACTTTTACACCTAATACTATATAATAATAAGATAAGTGATGTCACAACTATTAATAATATATTCTACATATTAAATGCAAATTGTTGACATACCTTGAAATATTTATTGTATATTGAATAAATAGAAAACTAACCTTTATATTTTCTCTACTTGTTAAAAAATAAATATAAAAAAAATTAAACAAATACAATTGAATTTATAAAAATGGCATTTAATACTTCTTATTAGTACTTGCCAATTAAAATTTACCACGTTTGTTATTTATTGTACACTTTATATTTAATATAATGAAAATACATTGCTCCTTCCATATTGAATAGTTTTCGGCTTGAAAACAATTTTTATTTCTATCTTTAATTGGGATTTTCATTAATCTTTTTTATTGTAAATATATGATATAATATAATATATATTTTTTCTCATTTATATATTTTTTAAAAATATTTTAAAATTTATTATATGTAAATTATGCATTAACAAGTGCCACGTAGTGGCTAAGTACTTGCCTTTAATTATAGTAGAAACTATAATAGTATATTAATTTTTTAATTACTATGTTTTATATAGTAATAGTATTTTTATAAATTTTTAAGTTATACTAGAAATAATAGTATATTAATTTTTTAATTATTATGTTTTATATAGTTACAATAGAAGTAATAAATTTTTATAAAAGAATTTTTATTAAAACTATTATAAATAAATAAATTTAAATAAATTGATCTTTTAAACTAAATTTTAATAAGTTTTTCAAAATAAAACTATTATAATAATATTAAATATTAATTTAATATAGTTTAATTTAAATATTAATATTTTGTAAAGAAAAAATAAAAATTATAAGCAAATAAAATCACATAATTTTTTTACATAAATAGTTGTTAATGTATAATTAGTATATAATAAAAATAAAAATAAAAAAACTTTAAAAATATGAATAAAAATAAATATATATTATAATATCATAGGTTGTTATTTAAATTATAATACATTGTAAAAATTAATAGTATAAACATGATTGCCAGAATGGAACAAAATTTATGGATGAGAATAAATATATATTATCCGACAATAAACAAAAAATGTGGTAACCTGGGGTGGTTGGAATATCTGGACATTTCAGTATGTGTGGGTCTGAAAGAACTTCCAGAGAAAATAGATATATAATTGAGTTATCACTCATCACAAAAATCCACGGCATTGTTTACTGCATCGAGTATCACTGCAGCTGATCACGAAATCAGATTTTCATCCGAGAACATAATTGTTGTCACATTCTCCTAGAGCTCTCTAAAGTTAGCCATAATTTTGAGAAAATCCATTAGGGTTCTATTTTCTTTCCATTTGATAGACACCAATTTATCCTGTGACAATTCAAATTGTCATTTGTTTATCAAGTGCATTCAGTTGGCTATATCTACGGCCAGGAACTCAAAATAATGGGCTATTTTGCTTTTATACTAGTCATAATGTGACATTGTGTTGTTTCATCAAATCAACCAAGGACAACGGTAACTATCAATTGTTTGCATCTATGTACATGTTGGAAAGGAACTACTTCAACAATGGACATTCCTTGGCCTTTGCTACATTCAAAAGGTTGTAAGGCCTACGCAGAGTATTACAAAAAGGCTTGTATCATTCTTGGCCACATGCCAAAAGTATCTGTCCTCAATACAAGTGTGCATATGTTGAGCCCACACAAAGATTTTTTATTTGGGGTTTAAGTATCTCTAGACAAAATATTCCCAAAAGAAGCAAAACAAAGAACAAGTTTCCAGATCTCCCATTCATCTATTTTCCATTGCTTATTACTGTTGTATAAATAAGAAATTCAAATTTGATGATACTAAAAAGGAAACAATAAAATCTGCAAACTAGGGCATGATAATTGAAAAATAACCCTGAATTTTTAGAAATAAGCATGACTTGATTTTTTTCCTTTTTTTTTAGAGTTGAAGACACGAAAATAGGCAGTATCAGGTACAGATTTACCTCAGAATTATTTCTGGGTCCCAAAACATTAGAGGTATTTCAAAAGAACTTCGCAATTAAGCTTGTTAAAAAGTCAACTGAGGATGTCAAACTGAGCATAAGAAGAGACAAAAATCAGTTGTGGTAAGATATTCAGAGAACTCAAATACAGAGGGTCATCTAAAAATGGCCTAACATAGCAATAAATTCAAACCATAAATTATAATAATTTATTACAAAAAATTAACGAAAGAAGAAACTGTTCAAGAAACAAATTTCAAAATCAATAGCAAAAATTCAAGACGGGTGAAAAAAACCATTTGGCATACCTGATTAATCAAGATGTGATGAGAACCACAAGCCATCAAAAAGAAACATTGGATTAAATGAAGAAAATACCGATAAAATGGCAGCAATAGTAGAATATGGGAAAATGGCTGAACAAGTGTGCAACAGAGCAAGCAGCAGTTGCCGAAAAAAAATGAATTGGTTGCCGATAAAAAGGAATCCGATAATATAGGTTCACAAAATATTATATTTTACAATGCCATTGTGATAAATCGCGTATAAGAGCTCAAATGCAATCACCCAATGAAATGCTAAATAAATAATTGGTAGATATTATAAAGCTAAAAATTTTGCATCTATATACACATAAATATAAAATTCATAATGAAATGTAAAATAGAGTTTATTTTCATTGGTCTAGCAAAGTTCATTTAATCACTCGTTAACTTAAAAACTCAAAAAGTGATACAATAGTACTTAGCCTACCGGCAAGTACTAATAAATATTTAGGTAAACAAATGTGTGATATATTTTCCCTTACAAAATATTATAATTTAAATTAAACATAATAAATAAATATTTTATTTTATAATAATAAATTATTTCTAAAAAAAAAATCTAGTTAAAATTAAGTATAAAATATTATATCAATAATTGTAAATAAGATATTAAAGTGAAATAATTTATGTATTTATTGGACACTATAAATTAAAGTGTTAAACTTACTCAATTTTTTTTTATTACAATAATTAGATATAACTTCTTATAAGGAAAATTTATGAAAACTAGAGATTAAAATTTTATACTAAAATTAACTAAAGGCAAGTACTTAGCCACTACGTGGCACTTGTTTTTAAATACATTTCTAATATTTTTTTATTTTTTTTAATACCTATAATAGGTCGTAGCCAATAATTTATTTTATTGATAAAAATTTTGAAGTTAAACTTCACTGTGGGGATCTATAAGCTCCAGTTCTATAAGAGTTTTACAAATCCACAATAATAAGGCAGTGATATATGAGGATAGATCCTCATTTACAAAATTAAAAAATTTAGCCCCATCTACTCTCATAGGTCATTCCTTAGTTTAATGGCACTAAGCTTTAGGATCGTGACCATATCACATGGATCCCATTACATCATTGATAACACCTATATTATTACAATATGTTACTTCATCCCCCATAAAAGAAGTTGGTGACATGATACTGTAGACACCTAAAAAATGTCAAGATCAAACCAAGTGAGCAATCAAGGCAAAATCGAGACATTAATTATAATCAAACTAAAACCTATCATTAATTGAAATCAAAAGTCAAAAGAATTAAATAAATTATTTAATTGTGTAATCAATCTAATTAATTGTGCAACTAATCTAATTAATTGTGCAATTAATCTAATTAATTATGCAATTAATCTAATTAATTGTAGGGGTATACATGGCTAAAGAAATTAATTAAATTCAATTAATTAATTCTTAATTTCTCTCATCCACCACATGGGAGGAATTACCTCAACCAATAGGAATTAAGGATCGAACTTAGATGGATCAAAGCCACATTGAATCTCAATCACTCGTAAGGATAGAGCATCTTGACCACTCATTTTGTCTCATTGTCTCAAACTTTGAGGATAAAATATTTAAATTGTCCTCATGTTTGAAACCGTGGACTTAACCTTAACTCAACCATGATCAAATTAACTTCACCCCCTATGTTTGCTAAAGTCTATAAATAGAGGGCAAAAATCAGGAGAAAAATAACTCAATTACATCTTAAATTGCATCAAAGTTATAGTGATTTTGATCTAGGAACATTTTTAACATAATTGAGCATTGTTTTGAGTAAAATAAGCTTAATTGTGTAATCATTTAGCTTAATTCTCATTTTAGAGTTGTCACTAATGGAGGCTTGCTGAGAGATTTGCATTAGTATATCTAAATAGAGAATTATAGGATGTTTATTATCATTCTTTTCATTAAATAGCTTCCTAATTATTGCAATTTAGCTTAATTTGATTGAAATAGTAGTAAACTAATCCTATAAAGGTACTTCTTGTACACAAATACATAATACAAACTTAACATTAATGCCCAATATGTCATCCGAGGAAAACCTAACATAACATAGCTTTCATCTTTTCCTTCGACTTGTAGATAAAAAGAATGTTCCTTTCTACCTTTTGTATTCATTACTCCTGCAATAACCTAGAAAAATAGAACACCTATCCCATCTGGCCTTTCTTGTTAGTCATAAAACCATAGATATTTTGCATTGCCTGCATCACTTTTGTTAGAGCTCTATATATAAGATAGATCAAAGAAGATAAGAAGCACCTTAATCATTCGACAGTTGTCAAGATAAAAATTTGTGTATTTATATATGTGTGTGTGTGTTATTCTGAACCTAAAATTGATGAAAAGAATATTGCTCTGTGTTAAAGAATTTACAAATTCTATTAACTTATAAAGATAAATCTTTAAGAATCATATCATAAAAAAGAATCTTATTTCAACGAAGTAGATACTCCTTGAGTAAAATGATAGAATTATCATTGGGCCTCTTATTAGAGCAAACCCTACCGAAAAGGTCTTTAACCCGAGATAACAAATAGAAGCATAGAGTTTCCACATATGATGCCCATAATCGAATAATCATTGCAATTCTATAAATAGAATATCAATCTAAAGAAAATTTTTGGTTTTAAGCCTAAATCTCGAGACTGAAAGATAGGATAGGAAACTCATATTAATGAATCGGTCTACTTAACCATGTAGGAATTGTAGGGGCTAAAGTACCTACCATATTGATAGAATAGGATATTAAGAGCTCAGTCATCCAAAAACTCTGAGCTCTTAATTGAGTGTTCTCACCAAACCGCCTAAAGGCCAGGAAACTCAAGCAGGGAAGTGTGTTTCAAAAAGGTGTATATATATATGTGTGTGTGTGTGTGTGTGTGTGGACAAGGCTTTTGAGGATACCTATTTTTGAAAGACTCAAGCCAAACAAAGATTAGATGTTAGTCTAGCATGAAATCAATCAAAAACAAGTAAAACTCTAAACTAAGCCACCTCAAATTGAGCTAAAACAGGTGCACCCGAGCACTGTTTGATTTGCTCTTGCTTAAGGGGATGTGGGTGTGCTCTCTAAGCACTTGGAGCATGTTCCTTATGCATTTTAGGACGGATTGAGATCCATGAAAACCCCAAAAATGGCACAAAACAGGTATAGAACACCTGATTTGCCCCTAAGGCCTCAAGGATCCAAATGATGCTGAAATTAAGATTAAGCTACAATAATGCTTATGCTAAGATTGATTTTAACCAAATAGAGATGTGATATGATGCTATGCTTATGCAAAACAATGAAACAAACTATGTTAATCCATTATTACTAAAATTAAGATGAGCTAAAATGCTTGAAAGTAAGCTAAATTAGGATGATTATGCTAAGTCTAGAGCTAAATGGGCATGATAACAATGCTTGAAATGAAAGGTGAATGGATTTTTTTTTTTGCTCTTGGAAATGAGGAGCATTTATAGGATTTGGGAAGGAGGAATGAGTGGCCAGGATCAAAATCCTTAAGAGAGGCCAAGATTCATTCAAAGGGGAGCACATGGATTGTGCTAGTTCAGGGCCACCTCCTTGTGACAAGTGTCATAAGGGCATTGGGTTGAAAGATGGGAAGAATGTGCACAATTTGGGAAATGTGCCTAAGGTCAAAGAGTGTAAGAAAGGGGTGAGGGGCTTCTTAAATGTATGATAAATGCATGTAAGAGGGATAAGGAGACCTTAAATGCACTTAATGCATGTAAGAGAAGTTTCTAGAAGTTTGTTGACTTTGGGTTAAGCTTAGGAGTTGGCTAACCTTGGTTAGGGAATGTGACAGGATTAGGGGGGGAGATTAGGATTAGGACTTTCTAGAAGAGTCTAGAATTTCCTTAGGATAAACATGGATTTTAGGAAATAAATAAAGATTTATTTATTTCCATGGTTTAGGTTTGAGAATATTTATTAAAATGAATTTAATAAATATGAGGATTAAATATTTAATCTTAATTAAATATTTTGAGTTGGGATTAGGGTTAGGAAATGAAGGGATTAGCCTTTAATCAAAATTAAAGAAGGATTAGAAGATTCTGGAAGAGGTTAGTGGTCTTTAAGGAAATTGGCCAAGTTTTGGGCAAAAAATAAATTAATTATTTATTTTGGGATTTTTGGTCAAATTTATTAATTAAATAATTAATAAATAAGGAGATAATGTTTAAATAAGATTTAAACATTTTTGGGAGGGATTTCTTAATTAAATATTTTTAATTAAGATAAAGGGATTTAATGACATAAATATAAATTAATTAATTAAATAATTAATTAATTAATAAATGATGATGTCATCAGGGATTTTTCAGAAAATAAAAATACTTTATTTTCTAAAGGACTTTTAGGTGTCTACAATATATATATATATACAAAAAAGTCTCGCTGGACTTTCCAATGGAGATATTCATTACAAATTTATACATGATAGATTTTCTAGTCTTAAAAATCATATTATAAGCAAATTAAAACTTTTAATCAACAAAGCTTGCATGATGGTTAGCCATTTTGATGAAAACATAGAATCCCTCATAGCAAGATAACTAACACAACAATATTAATAGTTAAGAACCCATTGAGAATCCAGATTCCTACCTATAGTTTCTAAAAAGATTTGCATATAACCAATAAGAGCCCCTTGAGAATTTAGACTTTGAATGTAAAAGAAAAGATACAAAACTAGAATATCTATTTAAGAGTCGGTCTCCATATCTTTACATATAAATAACTAATATATATTCATTTATTACCCAAAGCAGATAGAAACCTAAGCCAAATGCTAGAAATACCTAGAAGATCCAGACACTCTTTCCAGATATTAAGACTTTTTTGATGAACCCAAGACATCATATATATATATATATGTTTTTTTTTGTTTTTGTTTTTTTTGGTAAAAGGCCGAAGCCAATAATTTTATTTAGCTCATCAACAAATATACAGAAACTCCACACAGTGCAGGCGCTGGTAGGGAAGAGTGGGGTAGAGAAACCCTCCAGCCTAGCTTGGGACCATGGTCCAGAAATTAACATAAAATTACTTTAGAGGGCAATCCCTTCAATATCAAAATTACAAGAGTTTATAAATTTCTTGAGCAAACTGATTAATATCTAGGCTGCCAAATAATCTTAGACTATATTATGTTTTACCTCCTAAGTGTTAAAAAATTTCCAGATGCTTCTTGATTCCGAAGTTCCTAAAAAGGAAAAAACTGCACTAATTTGACTAAGATCATTGTCAGTATATTATGATTATCACATTTTCCATAAGCTATTGTAAAGAAGTCATAAGGAGCTTGAAATTCGAAGCTTAAGTGAAAATACATGTGCCTACATCATTTAGTCATAAACCAATTTGGGCCTGTCTAGACACTATCCTGTTCTAGTCTAATATGGCTGGAGATATACGTAGAGGTAAAGTTGATCATAATAATTTTTAAAGTACTTCAAAACCTATGTTAACCATGCATGTAAAAAGAAAAAGCCACTTTAGCTTGGAAAACTATGTCTATCCAGTTGACTTCATAATTAGCCTATAGCTAATAGAAAGGTCCGTATAAATACACAGTCTTATCCTTAACCATGCTATCTTGGCCTTAATTTAGTGTTTATTAATGAAACATAAAATCACCAAAAGCCTTGCTAATATCCTTTAATATGTCTTCACGATAGTTATGACTAAACTTGATAAATAGTAATGACAGGTTTATATATAAAATTGACATTGTGTTAACAAAGATACAAATGAAAGAAATAATGTTTCTCTTTAAATCTCGCATAAAAAAGCTTAACTGAATGAGAAAACATCATTTAAGAGGAAGGAGGGAACAAGATACCTAATAGCGAGACCCAGAGCGGAACCATCTTGCTTTCTCCAAACATCAGAGCACCCAGATAAACCCTAATTTGAAGTCAGTATATAACCCCTATATACTAACTTCAAAATTAACGATTATCCTGGTAGACAAATCTATATCTTCCCTATCTCAAACTACTGGAGCATATAGCAAAAAGGAGTTTATGCATCTATCTGCCCTATCTCAATCCATCTGTAATTGTTGCCTGTATAAAGCAGAGCTCATCGAATCCAGAAAGGAGCCATCATACAGTCACCAAACATAAGGGCACCAAGATAAACCCTAATCTGAAGTCAATATAAAGTCATATATACTAACTTCAAGATTAGTGACTATCATGGTAGACATATTAATCTACCTAATAACTAGCTGCTAGAGCATCTAAAATGTCATAAGGTTAAAAGGCCCATAACAAGTTCAAATACCAAGAATAATCTATCTAACACTGGTCTTATCAAGGAAGAAACTACTGTTAAGAGAGCGAGGAGAGAAAAGGCAGAAAACCCAGAAACTACACTATCCTCAAAGAAAGTACAAGAGAACTAAAAAGCCTAAAGGAGGAGAACCCAATCTAAGAAGCAGATAGACTTCACTTGATAATCACCTACTTGAAGTCGATTTTTATTTGTTTCGACTTCAAGATAACCGATTATCGAGGAAATTATATCTGAAGCAAGCCTTCGAGGGAACAAACATCCAAAAGGAAAGGATATCTAATATGAAGGCTACATGGGTAACTAGAGACTCTTATACAAGGAAATTAAGTCCCTGAGAAACCAAAATAATAAGTAATTTTACATTGGGCAATAAATACCTAAGGCCTATCCTACCAGCTTCAACTGCCGAAAATCTTCAGAATGAACCTAACTCTTAAAGAAGGTAGCAGGTGTGTTCAGATTCCTTAGAATTCTAACCATTTCAGATGCTTAATTGTTATAGAGATTCTTTTTAAGGAAATGTGGCCGAACCACAAGTATACTACTAACGCCAATGAATAAGAACTGTTAAAAATAGAAATCCCCTTGATGGGAAAATCAAGGATACCTAAACTATGCAATAGAAATATCAGCAAAACTAAAGGAAATTAAAAGTTTCAAAATATTTGTTCCTTTGAAGGACATATAGTGATCTTACCAAAAGAATTAATCTTAAAAGAAGCTTTGATTGGATGACAAAGGATTAAATTATACAAACATACAAATACCTATATACCTATCCATATTCAATATTACCTTAATATCCATTACATCCTTCATGTGGAATAATTTCACATATAACTCCTAGCCTAGTTATACTTAAGTATCGGTAGATAGCACCTTATTGCTTGTAGATCCAGAATAATTAGCACTTGATTGTGATCTAAAAGAAATAATGCTTACAGTTATCTGCCATTTGGATTAAGAGATAGGTTAAGCTTTGACAAGAAAAGCACACCCGATTATTACATACATCCTTATTCTACTTTGTGTCTATTTTCATCAAATAATTATTTCTTGAAGGTTATATATAAATCCATGTTTCATCTTACATTTAGATAGAAATATCTTCCAAAAATTCTATGGTTATAGTAACTGATATCAGTATTCAAGTTCATCCTTAATCTTTATTACAGAACCAAAAAGAGGGTAAGAAGTAGCAGAACAACTTGGATCCCAAGGGGCAAATACAAAGGATATATATCCTAAAATAAAGCAATGTATTAATAAGATCCTTGCTTTCCTCTATGGAAGGATGACTTCTTTAGGATTCATTTGAGGACTCTGGTGACGTCGTCGATGCTTTGTCTTCTTTTACTAGCTTCAACCTAATATCATCCTCCATGATGAATTCAGTCATCCAGTAGCCGTCTGGGGGGGATCTAACATGGGTAAAATACAAAAGGAAATCCAAGTTCCTTCTTATAGATGGGGTTTCTTCTAAATATCGATCCCAATCTTCCATCTCTAGTATCAGAAATGTAGAAACATAGCTTTGGTTGACAATCCTTTTATTATAATCTTTAGGTCTGGGAATGGTTAAATCCATTCGAATACTCTTGATTACTTTGTTTAAATCTACCAAATACTTTTTCTTGAATACTCTTCTACAGAGATTTCCAATAGCTTTCACATTAGGGTCCACTTGTAGAGCTGAGGCTATAAACATAGCTGGAATATCTGAGTTGACCCTATGCCTTATAGTGTTTCCTAAGAATTCCTCACTTAAGATAACTGAAACTACTCTAACTATAATATTGTATTTAATCAAAAGCATTTTCTTGATTCTATTCAGTGAAATTGTTCCTTCAAAGGCTATTTGCTTATCTGAGCACCTCAATTTTATTGGCGTCACCATTTGCTAGAGGAGATGCTGTGGTAAAATGGGGAAGCCCCATCTCTATATACCGAGGTTCTTGGCTATGTTTTCCGAAGGTGAAGATGAAACGTCGGTGATCTAGCATCACAAAACCCTTCATTACCTCTTTATTAATTTTCTAAGGATGTTTATTCTTAAAACTAGTCTCCTGCCTCATTGGTATTAATTTTAATATTTGCCTAAGAGGGTAGTCCAAATTTTAGAATTTTAATCAATTTTAACTGACCCTAAAAAAGCCTAAAATGATCATCTATAAATATTTTGAAATATATTTTGTATAATGAATATTTTAATCTTTAAAAGATATGTGCCAATTAATAAAAATATTAGAAATACATTTATATATCTGAAAAAATATTTATAATCCTGTTGTTCCCTACCTAGCCCATACCAGAAATTTAAAGAAGCCCAATAATTCGACCAGATACTTGATACATGAAAAACATAGGGCTGGGAGAACTTATTCGGCTTGTAAATACAGAAATAAATACTAGATTCATGGAATAAAATAAAGAACTAGGGAATGACCTGCAGGAATATATTAATTACCATGCTAGATTTATATTAAAGCCCTGAAAAATAAAACATAAAGTATCCATCCCTGATATTGTCTTTCTTACTTAAACCAGTATTGTAACCAAATACCATAATTACATGCTTAAAAGGACTTATGTTCAAAAGTTCAAAAGGAAATACTAACAATTATATTCTTATGTCTAAATTATCCTACTAGTCTTTACAGATGATATTACAGCACTAGTCAGCATCCTTCTTGTGTATGATGATAATTTCCTCCTGCTTTGCCTTGTAATCCCTTGAGGATCTTTTAACCGATGAAGCTATGATCCTAATTTTTCTTGGTGATTCCATGTCCATTTCCAGTGGGACCTCAAATCCTTCTGCTCGCCAATAATCAAGGACTTCGTCGAGGTCTACTTCCTCCTTAAGCACCGTGGCAATGAGGAAGTCTAGATTTTTCCTCATTAAAGGCCATACTTCATCAAAATTAGCTTCATCCTTGAGGAGGAGAATTGGAAGCCTCTGGAAGTTGGGGATGGAAGGAAGGGCCTCCAAATCCATCTTCATATATAATTTCAAGAAGGGAATGGTGATATTTTTGTCAATGTCGTGAACCGCTTTCTCCAAGCCCAGTAAGAATTCATCCTCAAAGATTTTTCTTGCCGCCCTAATGACTCTATCTTTAGCAGTTCCATTGAAGGTTGCTAAAGCTATGAAAAGTCCAATCACTTGCCCATTTACCCGAACTGTAAAATCATTGTTGAAATGTTCCTCACCAAGCCCTTTAATCAAAACCCTATGAATTGTGTCTAATAAAGGCTTCAAGATTATGTTCCATCGCTCTGGCTTTACTGCTCCTCGAAATGCCATTTGCCGATTCTCCTTTGTGTGAAAGGTGATTATCCTAGACTCCATTGTTGCTCAAAGACTCATAGCAGAGCAATCCCTATTTCGACAAGTAGTTGGAGGAATAATACTTCAATTTCCTTCTTAAAGCTAAACAAAGCCTATAAACGCTCTTGGTAAGATCGACTTAATTATGAGGTGAAGTTCGGAAGCATGTGAATTTACGAACCATGATAGATCATTATTAATGCGTACTTCACCTCATAGAGATAGTTGTTGCGCAAATTGATCTTATTTAGGCGATAGTGTTTGGTTCTACGAGCTCAAAAAGGTGACGATAGCCTCATTATTTATAATTGATACATGAGAGTCTCTACATGATATGGCGGCGTAAGATTGAGTACCTTTGCCCGTGGGTGAATTCTCTTACTTGCATGGAATGAAATGATATTTTTTATAAAATGTCTTTCTATTAAGGCCCGTAGAAATTGAGTTCTAAAGGGATAATTGTGTGTTAAAAGGGGATATGTTACTACTAGAGAGTAAAATGTTTAATTAAATTTTTTTTAAAGGTTTGGACCCTGTTTGAGGGGTACTGATTTCATTCTCCTAAAAGAAAAACTATGTTTGCTAGATTAGGAATGGATTCTAGTCTAAGGATAGAAGTTTTAGTTAAGACATAGTAATCCCATCTGCTCCTAAATTAGCTAATTCATCCGCTCTCTTGTTCCCTTCCTGATAGATATGATTAAATTATACTTCTTGAAAGGTTCCACATAGATTCACTGCTTGAGATAATAGAGAGTTCAATTTCCAATTAGGAGTCTCACCTTTCCTTAGTGCATTGACGATAATTGTAGAATCACCTTCTATTTCTAATTGCTTTAATCCTAGGGAGACACATTTTTGTAGGCCTTTGACTAAAGCATACATTTTTGCCCAATTATTAGTTTCAATTCCAATAGGAGCAACAATTATTGCTAATTCTTTTCCATCTTGATCATGTATGCAACTTCCAATGCCTGCCTTCCCCAAGTTGCCCCTGGAAGCCCCGTCGAAGTTTAGCTTGTACCAGCCATCATTTGGAGGTTTCCAAGTG
The DNA here is from genome assembly GCA_027943335.1 of Chamaecyparis obtusa. Taxonomy (NCBI): domain Eukaryota; kingdom Viridiplantae; phylum Streptophyta; class Pinopsida; order Cupressales; family Cupressaceae; genus Chamaecyparis; species Chamaecyparis obtusa. The sequence continues at coordinate 4,299 of BSBK01011235.1, read as the reverse complement.
CATTCATCTCTCTTTGATGACTTTTTTTGTGAGTTTGATCCTATAAAAGGAGGGAGGGCTAGACCTACCCATTTTCCCCTCATTTTGTCATCCCAATGACTCATTTTGAGATTAGTTTTAAGGTTTTTTGCCATCCTATAATTCATATTTTCTATGATTGCAACTTCTATTTTATTGCAAAGTTGCTTCCATTCCAATATTTCATTTTTGAAAATTCTTCTATTTCGTTCATTCCAAATTTCCCATATTAAAGTAGATGGCGAGATAGTCCATAGGTTGGCATATATACTCTTTTGTTTGATGATTGGCCAGGCTTGCATCATTGCACTGAGGGAATGCGGAAAGGCTAAAGACCAACCCAAGTTTCCTATCAACCAATCCCAACACTTAATTGTAAAAGGACAATTGACAAAAAGATGCTCAATATCTTCTTCGCTATTTTCACACAGAGAACATTTGCTGGGACCAAGGAAACCTAGTTTCTTAAATCTATCCGCGGTTAAGAGTCTATAGTTCATTGCTAGCCATAAGAAGAATCCAGCTTTCAGAAAGCATTCCTTGCCCCAACAAAGGTGGATAGGTAAAGTAGTTTTGGGTCTCATATGGTTTTGGGTAATGAGATTATACCCATCCTTGGTATTATATTCTCTGGTTTTTGAACCATCCCAGACTAGTGTATCTTTCAAGTTGTTTAAAGAAATCTTTCTATTTTCTAGAATATTCATGATTGATGCTTCCTACGAAGATGATATCCTGAGATTCTTTAGGGATTTCCAAACCCAACTATCCCCATTGAAAGTTGTATACTCTTTGAGAAAGATGCCAATCTTCTCCTTTAATAGCTTGGTAAGAGAAGGGTTATTCAACTTTTTGGATATGATTTCATAACCTCCCAAGAATCGTCCCAAAACAAAATTTCTTCCCCTGACCCTGGACACCATGTTAATTTTTTCATAATAATATGTCTACATTTCATCATAAAATTCCAAATTCTAGATCCTTTAGGAGGATTAGATTCTCTAAAGATGTTAATGGGGGAGTGGTCTTTCAAGTATTTGTGGATGAGAATCTGAGCCCATTTAGCTTCTGAATTTCTGAAGAGTCTCCATAATAGTTTGGCTCCTAGGGCTCTACCTTGGTCCCCTAAGTTTTTGAGACCCACCCCACCTACCTCTTTTGGTTTGCAGATGTTATCCCAAGAGAAGAGAATTTTCTTATTTACATTGCTCCCTTGCCAAAAAAAAGTTCTAAGGTGCTTTGTAATTTCTATTTTTTTTATTAAAAGGAAGGTCCATAATAGATAGATGATAGGTTAGCATGGCCACCAGAATTGACCTTACCATGGTGGTTCTACCAGCAAAGGACAACCATCTCCCTTTCCACGAGCTCATTTTATTTTTAATCTTATCAATGATGGGATCCCATATGTCCGTAGCTCTATTGTCTTTGACTAAAGGAAGACCTAGATATTTACATGGAAGTTTACCCTAATTAAAATTAAGGATCTTACATATATCTCTTTCAGTTAATGAGTCTGTATTGAAGAAGAAAATGTATGATTTGTCTGAATTAATCTCTTGTCTTGAAGCTAAAGAATAAGTATTTAGAACCTTCTTAAAAGCCTCTGCCTCCCTTTTATTACTAGCTCCATATACAAGAGTATCATCGACAAAGTGCTAGTGGGTGGTAGGGTCCAGGTCACTGGTGATAGAAATTCCTTCAATTTCCCCACATTCATTTTCTTTTGAAATTGCCCTACCTAGAGCTTCTACCATGATTATGAATAGAAATGGGGAGATGGGGTCCCCTTGTCTAAGGCCTCTGGAAATGCCAAAAAAACCTTTTGGGGTCTCATTCACTAAAACCAAGAACATAGGGGTGGAGATACATTCGAAAATAAGGTTTATCCAACTTTTAGCAAAGCCAAAGGCTTCCATGCATTTACATAGAAATCTCCAATCTACTTTGTCATATGCCTTTTTTATGTCTAGTTTAATAAGCATACTTGGATTCTTATTTTTGAGGATGGAATGGATTGCTTCTTGAGCTATGATTACCCCATCAAAGATGGATCTCCCAGGGACAAAACCTATTTTTTCTTCACTGATGATTAAAGGGAGAAGTTTTTGGAGTCTAAGGGCTAAAGTTTTGGTAAGAAATTTATACAGGGTATTACATAGAGCTATTGGTCTAAAATCATTAAGGCTTGAAGGTTTCTCTTTTTTAGGGATAAGAGCGAGAAAGGTATTGTTTACTTCTTTAAGTATTTTGCCTGAGTTCCTGACCCCTTCTAAAGCATCTGTAACCTCTTTTCCAATAAAGTGCCAACATTTTTGGAAAAAAAATCGCCAAGAATCCATCTAGTCCTGGAGACTTATCAGGGTTCATTTGCATTAAAGAGTGATGGATTTCCTCCATAGTAAATTTACCATTTAAGATTTGGTTTTTTTGTTTGGATATGACCTTAGGGATATTTTTAAGAAGTTCGGTTTGGGATCTTAGATTCGACGATTCTCTATTGTTTAGAATGTTTTCAAAGTAGTTTACTGATTCTTCTATGATACCTTTGGAATCATCTATGGTATCACCTTTATCATTAATAATACAAGAAATCCTATTTGTGTTTCTTCTTTGTTTGGTGCTATTGTGAAAGAATTTAGTATTTCTATCGCCAGCTTCTAACCAGGTTTCTCTTGATTTTTGTTTCTAGAAATTTTTTTCTCTTGCCAATACCTCTTCATATTCCTTGAGTAAATTCTTCTCCCTGTGATATAATTCATCATTCATTCCATCCTTGATGACCTGAGAATTAACTTCTTCCAATTCTGATTCTAGTTCTAGTTTTTTTTTTAAGATTCCATTCTAACAATTTCCTTTTAATCCATTTTAGTTTGTTTACTAATTTAAACATTTTGGAGCCTGATATCTTAGGCTCCAACCGCCAAGATTCAATCAAGGTTAGGATGTTTGGATCCCTTAACCATGCTTGTTCAAATTTGAAGGCACACTTCTTAGGCTTAGATGGTGCTAAGATGTTGAGAAGTATTGGATAGTGATCCGAACCAGATAATGAAAGGATGTTAGCCGAAAGTGACAGATCAGAATTTGTCAAGCTACCTTTAAGAAAGAATCTATCTAATTTCTTTGCTATGTTGTAGAAACCTAGTCTTCTATTGTTCCAAGTGAAAGAATTGTCCTCTGTTGGAAATTCAAGGAGGGAGTTCTTATCCCTCCAGTGTGTAAAGTCCTTAGAAGCTAGTGGCAAGGAATTTACTCCTCCTTTCTTCTCAGAAATTTTTTTTATCACATTGAAATCTCCCCCTAGAAAATAGAGCATGTCCTTTGACTGTTCAAGATACAATTTAATTTCTTTCTAGACTAAAATTTTATCCTTATTTTGAATGGGTCCATATACATTTATCAGCGTAAAGGTTAGATTAAGTCTAAAGTTTTAACTATACCACTCATCCAAAATTGTCTTTTCTCTGTAATGTTAAATGTTGTACTCCTAGGGTCCCAAATGATGGCCAAGCCACTAGATGCACCCTTCACCAGCCAAGCTTCCATTTCCCTCAACCCTAATCTCTTTTTGAAATTTTTTGATTCTATGTGATCTAGCTTAGTCTCTTGTATTAACATAATCTCTGGATCATGAATTTTGATGCAACACTTGATCAGACGTTGCCTGTTAGGGGCATTCATGCCCCTAACATTCCATGAAAGGACATTCATGGCTCCTTGGGAAGGTTCTTCCCCTTCCCTGCATTCATAATAGATGTGATTTTGACCTGACCTAAAGCTTCCCCTGCCATGCTTCTTAATTTAGAATTGGGCTTTCTTCCCCTTTTTTTCCCTTTTTTTGTACAATCAGGGGTCTTTCTACTTTCCTTGATTTGAATAATGCCTAGAGATTCCTACTCGTGTGATTCAATTTCTTCTAAATTAATTAACAATTCTTCAACCGATCCTTCCAAGGTGGTACTTTTAATGTTGATATCCTCTAAAAGCTCTTTCTATCATTCCACTTCTTCTGGATCATAGATTTCTTCTAAAAATTGTTCCATTAACTCCTCAATAAATGTTTCCCCTAAATAATTTACTATTATATTAACTTCTTCCCTGATTTTTCCTTTGTCAGCCTCAGGGATTGTTTCATTAATTGACAAGTCTATATTATTGGGCATACTAGAAAATGCTGATGCATTTATATTATCCTTAGCCAAGCCCAAACAAATGCAAGGAGAAGGGGTGATTTGAGTGGTCTCCTCTTAGTGAATTTTCCTTAGTCTCAGAATTTTG
>BSBK01011234.1:0-56307 GCA_027943335.1 Chamaecyparis obtusa | reverse complement strand
AACTCTTTTCTGCTCCATTAGTCCACTTAAACCCTTTTCTATCCCCTCTCATTGTTTTCAGTCAAGGGTCCACAAATACTTCTAAAATTTTTAGATAAACTTTCTGTAAAAGCTAGCCAAACCATGAAAGATCTTACCTCAGTAGCACTCCTTAGAGTAGGCCATTCAAGGATAGCCTGTACCTTCTCTGGGTCCATTTTTAGACCTTCTGCTGAAACTACAAATCCTAAATACACTAACTCTTTCTTCACAAAATTGCACTTCTTCAAATTAATCAACAATTTCTCTTCTCTCAGCTTCTCAAATACCATACGAATATGCATCATATGCTCATCCAATGTCTTACTAAAGATCAAAATATCAATCTAGGTAAACAATGACAAACTTACCCAAAAAAATCTTTCAAAACCTCATTCATGAGCCGCATGAAAGTGCTCGGTGCATTGGTTAGCCCAAAAGGCATGACTAACCACTCATATAGTCCTTCCTTTGTCTTGAAGGCAGTCTTCCATTCATCTCCTTCTCTGATCCGAATCTGATGATATCCACTTTTCAGATCTATCTTTGAGAAATACACAGCTCCACTCAAACAGTCCATAATATCATCCATTCGTGGCAATGGAAACCCGTACTTGATTGTGATCTTGTTTATTGCCCTAGAATCTGTACACATCCTCCATTCTCGATTTTTCTTTAGTGCTAATACCGCTGGTACAGTATAGGGACTCAGACTCTCACGGATCAATCCTCTCTGTAACAGCTCATGTACTTATCTGTTCAACTCCTCACTTTCTGCAGGTGTCATTCTGTGTGCTGCCTTATTCGGCAAACTCACTCCTGGAATCAAGTCCATCTGATGACTGATCTTCCTGACTGGTGGTAATCTATCAGGCACGTTATCGGATACAATATCCTGAAACTCATTCAACAAATCTGCAACTTCTACAGGAACATCTTCTACTTTCTCTTTACCAGCTTTTGGAATTAAAGCAAAACATACAATGCCTCATGCCTCATACCATTTAGGAAATTTCTTCCGTCAACAAAAGTTATCCTTGCATTACCACATACTTTTTCTTGAGTCTCCTTCAATGGTTTTAGCTTATGCCGCACTCCATCCTTTGTCAAGGAATAGGTATTCGCATGACCATCATGTATAGCACATCTGTCAAACTGCCATGGTCTACCCAACAACATATGACATGCATCCATAGATATGATATCACACAATACCTCATCTTGGTATCCGCCAATCTTGAACTTCACCAGGCATTGTTCATTGACCATGACCTTGTGGTCATCCTGTACCCAGGCAATCCGATATGGATGTGGGTGTTTCTGTCTCTTGAGCTTCAACTTTGTCACCATCTCCTTCTGACACCAAATTGTCAGTGCTTCCACTATCAATAATCACATCACAACATTTACCTTCACACTTGCACCTGGTGCGAAACAGGCTCCTCCTTTGCTCAGGTTCATTCTCACCACTCAACAGGACTCTTCTGTTAATCAACGTTTCTCCTCTTTCAGCATCTTCAAAATTTGATGATCTGGCATCTTCATCTACATGTGCAACTCTGGCCTGGCCTTCATTTCTTCTGTCTGTTCTGCCTTGGCACTGAGGACATTCAAATGCCCTATGACCTTCTTCTCCATAGTGAAAACATGTTCCACGGAAGCCTCCTCTTCCAGATCTTTGTCTTGTTCCTCTTTGATCTCTATTATTCTGATCTTGGAAGCGATTAGAATTATTTCGGTGCTGATTCTGACTACTACTAGTGTCATCCTTCTTTTTCGAATCTTCATTTCGGCCACCATATGACCGTCCACCAGATCGTCCACCGCGACCTCTTTTGTTTTGTCTGCTCTCGAACTTCTTGTTCAGCTTTTCCTCTACGTTTAGGGCAAATTGGTATGCCTCCTCAATACTGTTCATTCAAACCAGATCTCAACTCCTCCTGAATGCTTGGCCTTAACCCATTAAGGTATCGGGCAACTTTCTCCTTATCAGCTTCTGCATGGCCTGTTCTGATGAGGAGTCGATAGAACTCTTCTGTATACTCCTGAACAGATCCTCCTGCTTGCTTCAAACTTTGCATTTTCCTTACTAGATCAAGCTCATAATCAACAGGAATGAACTGTCGCTTCAATTTATCCACCATCCGATCCCATCTTGTGATTTTATCTTTCCCTCTTCTATTTCTCTCTAATTGAATTTCTTGCCACCAGATCTTCGCATGACCTTTCAGTCTGGCCTTCGCAAATTTGACCCTATCAGGATCCTCAACATCTTCATACTCAAAATATTCCTCACATTCATTGATCCAGTCGATCAATTCCTCTGGGTTAAGATTTCCAAAAAATGCAGGAATCTCAATCTTAGGTCTTTCCCAATCTTGAAAATCGCCCGAAAAAGTCTTTCTTCCTCCTGGTTCACAATTTCAGCTTCTCCTTCTTGATATTCTTCTTCGGCTTCATCCTTGCTTTCGTCTCTGACATTAAGATTCATTCCTCTACGAATCTCTTCTTGTAATGCTCACACTTGTCTCTGCAGCTCTCTAACCTTAGGTGTTACAACACCAGCTCTTCCACCACATTCCCTTCATGGAGGCATTTTTGCGATGCGCGCTGAAACCCTAGCCACGGTTCTGGTGCAAACTGCCTCACAGTCGGCGATCTGTTTACACACTTAAGAACTCATGCTCTGATACAAATGTGGAATTACAAACTTTCAGAATTACAATATGCAAAGCCACATGGGCATTCCCTTACAATATTCTGTAGGACAAAGCCTCGAACTATTACCCAGATCTACTACCCAGAACTATTCTGAACTGCCTAAGACAATAATACAGCCTTCCTTATATAGGCAATTTTCCACCGCCTGGGAAGGTTCCAGAATTTTAGCCAATAAGGCCGACCAAACTTAGAATTATTTTATTATACATTTTATTACATCATAGTCGGCTCAAGATAACCTTTGAAACCCGAACAGAAATTTTGAAGAAAATTATTTTTCGCCATTTCGGGTGGCCCAACTTCCGAAGACCATAAGTCATCACCAGTTGACCCGATCGGCTATTATAACCCCATTTCAGAAATGCCACGAAGCGCTCTACAGGCTTGACTAGCGCAAGCGCCTGTCACCCAAATTTTTGACCTCATCCGGGGCCTCTAAAGCCTTCAAAACTGAGTTCAAAGTTTCTGTACCCTGCTGCCAATACCGAAAATCTTCAATATCTTCCAATATACACTTGATCTGGCAATGAAACTTTACTGGCAGACTTATATGACCAAAATCAACCTCCAAGAAAGAAGTCAGATCATTCTGAGCACATACAAAAATTACCAAAAATAGTAACTTTCCATAAATAGCAGCTCTGCACAAAATAGCCCTTATTGAAAATAAAAACAAAAATATTTTTGGGTGATGCAAGATTGCTCTTACACCCAGGATGCTCCTGCATCAGACACCCAGGGTAATTTGAGAAGTGACCCTGTCACGACTCAGGTGTGCAGAGGAAAACCAAGACGGCTAACCTCCTCTTTTGTCAGCCATGATGAATCTTCAACAGGTCATCCTTTCCACTTGACCTGATATTCTTCATATGTCCTGTTCCTTGTGCTTCTACCAACACGACTATCCAGTATATCTTCGATCTCCTTAGTGTCTGAACTAGTTGCTGGAATAATCCACTGTGCTGCTGCGATCTCATCTTCAACACCTCCTTCATGATACTCTGTCAGATCTGAAATGTTAAACACTGGTGAAATATTTAGCTCAGTAGGTAATTCTACCTTATATGCGTTTCCTGAATCATGTTTCTTCAGTATCCTGCATGGTCCAAACTTCTGCATTTTCAGCTTGTTATATGTACCAACTGGAAACCGCTCTTTCCGCAAATGAACCATAACTTCATCACCAACTTGAAATTCTTTATACCTCCTTTTCTCATCTGCCTTAGCCTTATACTGTGCATTCATCTTGGTAATATGCTTCCTCACCTCTTCATGGATGTTCTTCAAGTGTTCTGCAAAATTCTCAGCTTCAGCACTACTTATTTCTCCTTTATCTATCTTTCTCAATTCAGATGCATTTTTTGGACTACTTCTATATACAATCTGGAATGGTGATTTACCAGTGCTCTTGTTGACAGAATTATTGTATGCAAATTTCGCCTGTGGTAAAATCAAATCCCATCCTGTTGGCTTATCTCCAACGAAACATCTCAGCAAATTTCCCAAACTTCTATTCACCACCTCTGTCTGTCCATCAGTCTATGGATGATGTGATGAACTGAACTTCAAATCTGTCTTCAACTTCTTCCACAATGTATGCCAGAAATATCCAACAAACTTAGTGTCCCGATCTGAAACTATGGTCTTTGGCAAACCATGAAGTCTCACTACTTCTCTGAAAAATAATTCTGGTACATGAACAACATCATTAGTCTTCTTGCAGGGAATAAAATGTGCCATCTTTGAAAATCTGTCAACTACCACAAAAATTGAATCATGTCCCCGCTGTGTCCTCGGTAAACCAAGAACAAAGTCCATGCTGATATCCTCCCAAGGCTTCTCTGGTACAGGTAATGGCTGATACAATCCTGTATTCTACTTCACTCTTTTCGCCATCTGACATACTCTGCAACTCTGTACAAAATTCTTCACATCTTGCTGCAACTGCGGCCAATAATAATTCTCACTAACCAAACCAAGGGTTTTGTCATGACCAAAATGTCCAGCCAATCCTCCGCTATGCTTCTCCTTGATGAGATTCTCCCTCATAGAACTTCGTGGAATGCACAACTGACTCCCTCTGAATAGCATATCATTCTGGATGATGAAATCCAACCATTTCATCCTGTCTAGAGTAACAGGTTCTGTACAAGCTTTGCAAGCTTCACCAAAATCAGGATCCTCTGGATACAAATTCTTGAGTTCCTTGAACCCAACCACTTCAATCTGCATTTCTGTCAGCAATAGTTGCCTTCTGCTAAGAGCATCTGCAACCCTATTAGACTTTCCACTCCTGTGTTTGAAAACAAATGTATAACTCTGCAAAAACTCAACCCATTTCAAATGCCTCTGATTCAATTTTCCTTGACTATTCAAATATTGCAAAGTTTGATGATCAGTATACAAAACAAACTCTTTAGGAAGAAGATAATGTCTCCACTTTTTTAATGCCTAAACTATAGCATAAAATTCTTGATCATAAACAGAATACTTCCTCTTGGCATCATTTAACTTCTCACTGAAATACGCAACAGGTTTACCTTCTTGTCTCATAATAGCTCCTATTGCAGTACCACTAGCATCACAATCTACTTGAAACACCTTATTGAAATTTGGAAGTGCTAAAATAGGTTGTTCTGTAACTTTTTGTTTCAATAATTGAAAACTCTTTTCTGCTCCATTAGTCCACTTAAACCCTTTTCTATCCCCTCTCATTGTTTCAGTCAAGGGTCCACAAATACTTCTAAAATTTTAGATAAACTTTCTGTAAAAGCTAGCCAAACCATGAAAAGATCTTACCTCAGTAGCACTCCTTAGAGTAGGCCATTCAAGGATAGCCTGTACCTTCTCTGGGTCCATTTTTAGACCTTCTGCTGAAACTACAAATCCTAAATACACTAACTCTTTCTTCACAAAATTGCACTTCTTCAAATTAATCAACAATTTCTCTTCTCTCAGCTTCTCAAATACCATACGAATATGCATCATATGCTCATCCAATGTCTTACTAAAGATCAAAATATCATCTAGGTAAACAATGACAAACTTACCCAAAAAAATCTTTCAAAACCTCATTCATGAGCCGCATGAAAGTGCTCGGTGCATTGGTTAGCCCAAAAGGCATGACTAACCACTCATATAGTCCTTCCTTTGTCTTGAAGGCAGTCTTCCATTCATCTCCTTCTCTGATCCGAATCTGATGATATCCACTTTTCAGATCTATCTTTGAGAAATACACAGCTCCACTCAAACAGTCCATAATATCATCCATTCGTGGCAATGGAAACCCGTACTTGATTGTGATCTTGTTTATTGCCCTAGAATCTGTACACATCCTCCATTCTCGATTTTTCTTTAGTGCTAATACCGCTGGTACAGTATAGGGACTCAGACTCTCACGGATCAATCCTCTCTGTAACAGCTCATGTACTTATCTGTTCAACTCCTCACTTTCTGCAGGTGTCATTCTGTGTGCTGCCTTATTCGGCAAACTCACTCCTGGAATCAAGTCCATCTGATGACTGATCTTCCTGACTGGTGGTAATCTATCAGGCACGTTATCGGATACAATATCCTGAAACTCATTCAACAAATCTGCAACTTCTACAGGAACATCTTCTACTTTCTCTTTACCAGCTTTTGGAATTAAAGCAAAACATACATGCTCATGCCTCATACCATTTAGGAAATTTCTTCCGTCAACAAAAGTTATCCTTGCATTACCACATACTTTTTCTTGAGTCTCCTTCAATGGTTTTAGCTTATGCCGCACTCCATCCTTTGTCAAGGAATAGGTATTCGCATGACCATCATGTATAGCACATCTGTCAAACTGCCATGGTCTACCCAACAACATATGACATGCATCCATAGATATGATATCACACAATACCTCATCTTGGTATCCGCCAATCTTGAACTTCACCAGGCATTGTTCATTGACCATGACCTTGTGGTCATCCTGTACCCAGGCAATCCGATATGGATGTGGGTGTTTCTGTCTCTTGAGCTTCAACTTTGTCACCATCTCTTCTGACACCAAATTGTCAGTGCTTCCACTATCAATAATCACATCACAACATTTACCTTCACACTTGCACCTGGTGCGAAACAGGCTCCTCCTTTGCTCAGGTTCATTCTCACCACTCAACAGGACTCTTCTGTTAATCAACGTTTCTCCTCTTTCAGCATCTTCAAAATTTGATGATCTGGCATCTTCATCTACATGTGCAACTCTGGCCTGGCCTTCATTTCTTCTGTCTGTTCTGCCTTGGCACTGAGGACATTCAAATGCCCTATGACCTTCTTCTCCATAGTGAAAACATGTTCCACGGAAGCCTCCTCTTCCAGATCTTTGTCTTGTTCCTCTTTGATCTCTATTATTCTGATCTTGGAAGCGATTAGAATTATTTCGGTGCTGATTCTGACTACTACTAGTGTCATCCTTCTTTTTCGAATCTTCATTTCGGCCACCATATGACCGTCCACCAGATCGTCCACCGCGACCTCTTTTGTTTTGTCTGCTCTCGAACTTCTTGTTCAGCTTTTCCTCTACGTTTAGGGCAAATTGGTATGCCTCCTCAATACTGTTCATTCAAACCAGATTCAACTCCTCCTGAATGCTTGGCCTTAACCCATTAAGGTATCGGGCAACTTTCTCCTTATCAGCTTCTGCATGGCCTGTTCTGATGAGGAGTCGATAGAACTCTTCTGTATACTCCTGAACAGATCCTCCTGCTTGCTTCAAACTTTGCATTTTCCTTACTAGATCAAGCTCATAATCAACAGGAATGAACTGTCGCTTCAATTTATCCACCATCCGATCCCATCTTGTGATTTTATCTTTCCCTCTTCTATTTCTCTCTAATTGAATTTCTTGCCACCAGATCTTCGCATGACCTTTCAGTCTGGCCTTCGCAAATTTGACCCTATCAGGATCCTCAACATCTTCATACTCAAAATATTCCTCACATTCATTGATCCAGTCGATCAATTCCTCTGGGTTAAGATTTCCAAAAAATGCAGGAATCTCAATCTTAGGTCTTTTCCCAATCTTGAAAATCGCCCGAAAAAGTCTTTCTTCCTCCTGGTTCACAATTTCAGCTTCTCCTTCTTGATATTCTTCTTCGGCTTCATCCTTGCTTTCGTCTCTGACATTAAGATTCATTCCTCTACGAATCTCTTCTTGTAATGCTCACACTTGTCTCTGCAGCTCTCTAACCTTAGGTGTTACAACACCAGCTCTTCCACCACATTCCCTTCATGGAGGCATTTTTGCGATGCGCGCTGAAACCCTAGCCACGGTTCTGGTGCAAACTGCCTCACAGTCGGCGATCTGTTTACACACTTAAGAACTCATGCTCTGATACAAATGTGGAATTACAAACTTTCAGAATTACAATATGCAAAGCCACATGGGCATTCCCTTACAATATTCTGTAGGACAAAGCCTCGAACTATTACCCAGATCTACTACCCAGAACTATTCTGAACTGCCTAAGACAATAATACAGCCTTCCTTATATAGGCAATTTTCCACCGCCTGGGAAGGTTCCAGAATTTTAGCCAATAAGGCCGACCAAACTTAGAATTATTTTATTATACATTTTATTACATCATAGTCGGCTCAAGATAACCTTTGAAACCCGAACAGAAATTTTGAAGAAAATTATTTTTCGCCATTTCGGGTGGCCCAACTTCCGAAGACCATAAGTCATCACCAGTTGACCCGATCGGCTATTATAACCCCATTTCAGAAATGCCACGAAGCGCTCTACAGGCTTGACTAGCGCAAGCGCCTGTCACCCAAATTTTTGACCTCATCCGGGGCCTCTAAAGCCTTCAAAACTGAGTTCAAAGTTTCTGTACCCTGCTGCCAATACCGAAAATCTTCAATATCTTCCAATATACACTTGATCTGGCAATGAAACTTTACTGGCAGACTTATATGACCAAAATCAACCTCCAAGAAAGAAGTCAGATCATTCTGAGCACATACAAAAATTACCAAAAATAGTAACTTTCCATAAATAGCAGCTCTGCACAAAATAGCCCTTATTGAAAATAAAAACAAAAATATTTTTGGGTGATGCAAGATTGCTCTTACACCCAGGATGCTCCTGCATCAGACACCCAGGGTAATTTGAGAAGTGACCCTGTCACGACTCAGGTGTGCAGAGGAAAACCAAGACGGCTAACCTCCTCTTTTGTCAGCCATGATGAATCTTCAACAGGTCATCCTTTCCACTTGACCTGATATTCTTCATATGTCCTGTTCCTTGTGCTTCTCCCAACACGACTATCCAGTATATCTTCGATCTCCTTAGTGTCTGAACTAGTTGCTGGAATAATCCACTGTGCTGCTGCGATCTCATCTTCAACACCTCCTTCATGATACTCTGTCAGATCTGAAATGTTAAACACTGGTGAAATATTTAGCTCAGTAGGTAATTCTACCTTATATGCGTTTCCTGAATCATGTTTCTTCAGTATCCTGCATGGTCCAAACTTCTGCATTTTCAGCTTGTTATATGTACCAACTGGAAACCGCTCTTTCCGCAAATGAACCATAACTTCATCACCAACTTGAAATTCTTTATACCTCCTTTTCTCATCTGCCTTAGCCTTATACTGTGCATTCATCTTGGTAATATGCTTCCTCACCTCTTCATGGATGTTCTTCAAGTGTTCTGCAAAATTCTCAGCTTCAGCACTACTTATTTCTCCTTTATCTATCTTTCTCAATTCAGATGCATTTTTTGGACTACTTCTATATACAATCTGGAATGGTGATTTACCAGTGCTCTTGTTGACAGAATTATTGTATGCAAATTTCGCCTGTGGTAAAATCAAATCCCATCCTGTTGGCTTATCTCCAACGAAACATCTCAGCAAATTTCCCAAACTTCTATTCACCACCTCTGTCTGTCCATCAGTCTATGGATGATGTGATGAACTGAACTTCAAATCTGTCTTCAACTTCTTCCACAATGTATGCCAGAAATATCCAACAAACTTAGTGTCCCGATCTGAAACTATGGTCTTTGGCAAACCATGAAGTCTCACTACTTCTCTGAAAAATAATTCTGGTACATGAACAACATCATTAGTCTTCTTGCAGGGAATAAAATGTGCCATCTTTGAAAATCTGTCAACTACCACAAAAATTGAATCATGTCCCCGCTGTGTCCTCGGTAAACCAAGAACAAAGTCCATGCTGATATCCTCCCAAGGCTTCTCTGGTACAGGTAATGGCTGATACAATCCTGTATTCTACTTCACTCTTTTCGCCATCTGACATACTCTGCAACTCTGTACAAAATTCTTCACATCTTGCTGCAACTGCGGCCAATAATAATTCTCACTAACCAAACCAAGGGTTTTGTCATGACCAAAATGTCCAGCCAATCCTCCGCTATGCTTCTCCTTGATGAGATTCTCCCTCATAGAACTTCGTGGAATGCACAACTGACTCCCTCTGAATAGCATATCATTCTGGATGATGAAATCCAACCATTTCATCCTGTCTAGAGTAACAGGTTCTGTACAAGCTTTGCAAGCTTCACCAAAATCAGGATCCTCTGGATACAAATTCTTGAGTTCCTTGAACCCAACCACTTCAATCTGCATTTCTGTCAGCAATAGTTGCCTTCTGCTAAGAGCATCTGCAACCCTATTAGACTTTCCACTCCTGTGTTTGAAAACAAATGTATAACTCTGCAAAAACTCAACCCATTTCAAATGCCTCTGATTCAATTTTCCTTGACTATTCAAATATTGCAAAGTTTGATGATCAGTATACAAAACAAACTCTTTAGGAAGAAGATAATGTCTCCACTTTTTTAATGCCTAAACTATAGCATAAAATTCTTGATCATAAACAGAATACTTCCTCTTGGCATCATTTAACTTCTCACTGAAATACGCAACAGGTTTACCTTCTTGTCTCATAATAGCTCCTATTGCAGTACCACTAGCATCACAATCTACTTGAAACACCTTATTGAAATTTGGAAGTGCTAAAATAGGTTGTTCTGTAACTTTTTGTTTCAATAATTGAAAACTCTTTTCTGCTCCATTAGTCCACTTAAACCCTTTTCTATCCCCTCTCATTGTTTCAGTCAAGGGTCCACAAATACTTCTAAAATTTTAGATAAACTTTCTGTAAAAGCTAGCCAAACCATGAAAAGATCTTACCTCAGTAGCACTCCTTAGAGTAGGCCATTCAAGGATAGCCTGTACCTTCTCTGGGTCCATTTTTAGACCTTCTGCTGAAACTACAAATCCTAAATACACTAACTCTTTCTTCACAAAATTGCACTTCTTCAAATTAATCAACAATTTCTCTTCTCTCAGCTTCTCAAATACCATACGAATATGCATCATATGCTCATCCAATGTCTTACTAAAGATCAAAATATCATCTAGGTAAACAATGACAAACTTACCCAAAAAAATCTTTCAAAACCTCATTCATGAGCCGCATGAAAGTGCTCGGTGCATTGGTTAGCCCAAAAGGCATGACTAACCACTCATATAGTCCTTCCTTTGTCTTGAAGGCAGTCTTCCATTCATCTCCTTCTCTGATCCGAATCTGATGATATCCACTTTTCAGATCTATCTTTGAGAAATACACAGCTCCACTCAAACAGTCCATAATATCATCCATTCGTGGCAATGGAAACCCGTACTTGATTGTGATCTTGTTTATTGCCCTAGAATCTGTACACATCCTCCATTCTCGATTTTTCTTTAGTGCTAATACCGCTGGTACAGTATAGGGACTCAGACTCTCACGGATCAATCCTCTCTGTAACAGCTCATGTACTTATCTGTTCAACTCCTCACTTTCTGCAGGTGTCATTCTGTGTGCTGCCTTATTCGGCAAACTCACTCCTGGAATCAAGTCCATCTGATGACTGATCTTCCTGACTGGTGGTAATCTATCAGGCACGTTATCGGATACAATATCCTGAAACTCATTCAACAAATCTGCAACTTCTACAGGAACATCTTCTACTTTCTCTTTACCAGCTTTTGGAATTAAAGCAAAACATACATGCTCATGCCTCATACCATTTAGGAAATTTCTTCCGTCAACAAAAGTTATCCTTGCATTACCACATACTTTTTCTTGAGTCTCCTTCAATGGTTTTAGCTTATGCCGCACTCCATCCTTTGTCAAGGAATAGGTATTCGCATGACCATCATGTATAGCACATCTGTCAAACTGCCATGGTCTACCCAACAACATATGACATGCATCCATAGATATGATATCACACAATACCTCATCTTGGTATCCGCCAATCTTGAACTTCACCAGGCATTGTTCATTGACCATGACCTTGTGGTCATCCTGTACCCAGGCAATCCGATATGGATGTGGGTGTTTCTGTCTCTTGAGCTTCAACTTTGTCACCATCTCTTCTGACACCAAATTGTCAGTGCTTCCACTATCAATAATCACATCACAACATTTACCTTCACACTTGCACCTGGTGCGAAACAGGCTCCTCCTTTGCTCAGGTTCATTCTCACCACTCAACAGGACTCTTCTGTTAATCAACGTTTCTCCTCTTTCAGCATCTTCAAAATTTGATGATCTGGCATCTTCATCTACATGTGCAACTCTGGCCTGGCCTTCATTTCTTCTGTCTGTTCTGCCTTGGCACTGAGGACATTCAAATGCCCTATGACCTTCTTCTCCATAGTGAAAACATGTTCCACGGAAGCCTCCTCTTCCAGATCTTTGTCTTGTTCCTCTTTGATCTCTATTATTCTGATCTTGGAAGCGATTAGAATTATTTCGGTGCTGATTCTGACTACTACTAGTGTCATCCTTCTTTTTCGAATCTTCATTTCGGCCACCATATGACCGTCCACCAGATCGTCCACCGCGACCTCTTTTGTTTTGTCTGCTCTCGAACTTCTTGTTCAGCTTTTCCTCTACGTTTAGGGCAAATTGGTATGCCTCCTCAATACTGTTCATTCAAACCAGATTCAACTCCTCCTGAATGCTTGGCCTTAACCCATTAAGGTATCGGGCAACTTTCTCCTTATCAGCTTCTGCATGGCCTGTTCTGATGAGGAGTCGATAGAACTCTTCTGTATACTCCTGAACAGATCCTCCTGCTTGCTTCAAACTTTGCATTTTCCTTACTAGATCAAGCTCATAATCAACAGGAATGAACTGTCGCTTCAATTTATCCACCATCCGATCCCATCTTGTGATTTTATCTTTCCCTCTTCTATTTCTCTCTAATTGAATTTCTTGCCACCAGATCTTCGCATGACCTTTCAGTCTGGCCTTCGCAAATTTGACCCTATCAGGATCCTCAACATCTTCATACTCAAAATATTCCTCACATTCATTGATCCAGTCGATCAATTCCTCTGGGTTAAGATTTCCAAAAAATGCAGGAATCTCAATCTTAGGTCTTTTCCCAATCTTGAAAATCGCCCGAAAAAGTCTTTCTTCCTCCTGGTTCACAATTTCAGCTTCTCCTTCTTGATATTCTTCTTCGGCTTCATCCTTGCTTTCGTCTCTGACATTAAGATTCATTCCTCTACGAATCTCTTCTTGTAATGCTCACACTTGTCTCTGCAGCTCTCTAACCTTAGGTGTTACAACACCAGCTCTTCCACCACATTCCCTTCATGGAGGCATTTTTGCGATGCGCGCTGAAACCCTAGCCACGGTTCTGGTGCAAACTGCCTCACAGTCGGCGATCTGTTTACACACTTAAGAACTCATGCTCTGATACAAATGTGGAATTACAAACTTTCAGAATTACAATATGCAAAGCCACATGGGCATTCCCTTACAATATTCTGTAGGACAAAGCCTCGAACTATTACCCAGATCTACTACCCAGAACTATTCTGAACTGCCTAAGACAATAATACAGCCTTCCTTATATAGGCAATTTTCCACCGCCTGGGAAGGTTCCAGAATTTTAGCCAATAAGGCCGACCAAACTTAGAATTATTTTATTATACATTTTATTACATCATAGTCGGCTCAAGATAACCTTTGAAACCCGAACAGAAATTTTGAAGAAAATTATTTTTCGCCATTTCGGGTGGCCCAACTTCCGAAGACCATAAGTCATCACCAGTTGACCCGATCGGCTATTATAACCCCATTTCAGAAATGCCACGAAGCGCTCTACAGGCTTGACTAGCGCAAGCGCCTGTCACCCAAATTTTTGACCTCATCCGGGGCCTCTAAAGCCTTCAAAACTGAGTTCAAAGTTTCTGTACCCTGCTGCCAATACCGAAAATCTTCAATATCTTCCAATATACACTTGATCTGGCAATGAAACTTTACTGGCAGACTTATATGACCAAAATCAACCTCCAAGAAAGAAGTCAGATCATTCTGAGCACATACAAAAATTACCAAAAATAGTAACTTTCCATAAATAGCAGCTCTGCACAAAATAGCCCTTATTGAAAATAAAAACAAAAATATTTTTGGGTGATGCAAGATTGCTCTTACACCCAGGATGCTCCTGCATCAGACACCCAGGGTAATTTGAGAAGTGACCCTGTCACGACTCAGGTGTGCAGAGGAAAACCAAGACGGCTAACCTCCTCTTTTGTCAGCCATGATGAATCTTCAACAGGTCATCCTTTCCACTTGACCTGATATTCTTCATATGTCCTGTTCCTTGTGCTTCTCCCAACACGACTATCCAGTATATCTTCGATCTCCTTAGTGTCTGAACTAGTTGCTGGAATAATCCACTGTGCTGCTGCGATCTCATCTTCAACACCTCCTTCATGATACTCTGTCAGATCTGAAATGTTAAACACTGGTGAAATATTTAGCTCAGTAGGTAATTCTACCTTATATGCGTTTCCTGAATCATGTTTCTTCAGTATCCTGCATGGTCCAAACTTCTGCATTTTCAGCTTGTTATATGTACCAACTGGAAACCGCTCTTTCCGCAAATGAACCATAACTTCATCACCAACTTGAAATTCTTTATACCTCCTTTTCTCATCTGCCTTAGCCTTATACTGTGCATTCATCTTGGTAATATGCTTCCTCACCTCTTCATGGATGTTCTTCAAGTGTTCTGCAAAATTCTCAGCTTCAGCACTACTTATTTCTCCTTTATCTATCTTTCTCAATTCAGATGCATTTTTTGGACTACTTCTATATACAATCTGGAATGGTGATTTACCAGTGCTCTTGTTGACAGAATTATTGTATGCAAATTTCGCCTGTGGTAAAATCAAATCCCATCCTGTTGGCTTATCTCCAACGAAACATCTCAGCAAATTTCCCAAACTTCTATTCACCACCTCTGTCTGTCCATCAGTCTATGGATGATGTGATGAACTGAACTTCAAATCTGTCTTCAACTTCTTCCACAATGTATGCCAGAAATATCCAACAAACTTAGTGTCCCGATCTGAAACTATGGTCTTTGGCAAACCATGAAGTCTCACTACTTCTCTGAAAAATAATTCTGGTACATGAACAACATCATTAGTCTTCTTGCAGGGAATAAAATGTGCCATCTTTGAAAATCTGTCAACTACCACAAAAATTGAATCATGTCCCCGCTGTGTCCTCGGTAAACCAAGAACAAAGTCCATGCTGATATCCTCCCAAGGCTTCTCTGGTACAGGTAATGGCTGATACAATCCTGTATTCTACTTCACTCTTTTCGCCATCTGACATACTCTGCAACTCTGTACAAAATTCTTCACATCTTGCTGCAACTGCGGCCAATAATAATTCTCACTAACCAAACCAAGGGTTTTGTCATGACCAAAATGTCCAGCCAATCCTCCGCTATGCTTCTCCTTGATGAGATTCTCCCTCATAGAACTTCGTGGAATGCACAACTGACTCCCTCTGAATAGCATATCATTCTGGATGATGAAATCCAACCATTTCATCCTGTCTAGAGTAACAGGTTCTGTACAAGCTTTGCAAGCTTCACCAAAATCAGGATCCTCTGGATACAAATTCTTGAGTTCCTTGAACCCAACCACTTCAATCTGCATTTCTGTCAGCAATAGTTGCCTTCTGCTAAGAGCATCTGCAACCCTATTAGACTTTCCACTCCTGTGTTTGAAAACAAATGTATAACTCTGCAAAAACTCAACCCATTTCAAATGCCTCTGATTCAATTTTCCTTGACTATTCAAATATTGCAAAGTTTGATGATCAGTATACAAAACAAACTCTTTAGGAAGAAGATAATGTCTCCACTTTTTTAATGCCTAAACTATAGCATAAAATTCTTGATCATAAACAGAATACTTCCTCTTGGCATCATTTAACTTCTCACTGAAATACGCAACAGGTTTACCTTCTTGTCTCATAATAGCTCCTATTGCAGTACCACTAGCATCACAATCTACTTGAAACACCTTATTGAAATTTGGAAGTGCTAAAATAGGTTGTTCTGTAACTTTTTGTTTCAATAATTGAAAACTCTTTTCTGCTCCATTAGTCCACTTAAACCCTTTTCTATCCCCTCTCATTGTTTCAGTCAAGGGTCCACAAATACTTCTAAAATTTTAGATAAACTTTCTGTAAAAGCTAGCCAAACCATGAAAAGATCTTACCTCAGTAGCACTCCTTAGAGTAGGCCATTCAAGGATAGCCTGTACCTTCTCTGGGTCCATTTTTAGACCTTCTGCTGAAACTACAAATCCTAAATACACTAACTCTTTCTTCACAAAATTGCACTTCTTCAAATTAATCAACAATTTCTCTTCTCTCAGCTTCTCAAATACCATACGAATATGCATCATATGCTCATCCAATGTCTTACTAAAGATCAAAATATCATCTAGGTAAACAATGACAAACTTACCCAAAAAAATCTTTCAAAACCTCATTCATGAGCCGCATGAAAGTGCTCGGTGCATTGGTTAGCCCAAAAGGCATGACTAACCACTCATATAGTCCTTCCTTTGTCTTGAAGGCAGTCTTCCATTCATCTCCTTCTCTGATCCGAATCTGATGATATCCACTTTTCAGATCTATCTTTGAGAAATACACAGCTCCACTCAAACAGTCCATAATATCATCCATTCGTGGCAATGGAAACCCGTACTTGATTGTGATCTTGTTTATTGCCCTAGAATCTGTACACATCCTCCATTCTCGATTTTTCTTTAGTGCTAATACCGCTGGTACAGTATAGGGACTCAGACTCTCACGGATCAATCCTCTCTGTAACAGCTCATGTACTTATCTGTTCAACTCCTCACTTTCTGCAGGTGTCATTCTGTGTGCTGCCTTATTCGGCAAACTCACTCCTGGAATCAAGTCCATCTGATGACTGATCTTCCTGACTGGTGGTAATCTATCAGGCACGTTATCGGATACAATATCCTGAAACTCATTCAACAAATCTGCAACTTCTACAGGAACATCTTCTACTTTCTCTTTACCAGCTTTTGGAATTAAAGCAAAACATACATGCTCATGCCTCATACCATTTAGGAAATTTCTTCCGTCAACAAAAGTTATCCTTGCATTACCACATACTTTTTCTTGAGTCTCCTTCAATGGTTTTAGCTTATGCCGCACTCCATCCTTTGTCAAGGAATAGGTATTCGCATGACCATCATGTATAGCACATCTGTCAAACTGCCATGGTCTACCCAACAACATATGACATGCATCCATAGATATGATATCACACAATACCTCATCTTGGTATCCGCCAATCTTGAACTTCACCAGGCATTGTTCATTGACCATGACCTTGTGGTCATCCTGTACCCAGGCAATCCGATATGGATGTGGGTGTTTCTGTCTCTTGAGCTTCAACTTTGTCACCATCTCTTCTGACACCAAATTGTCAGTGCTTCCACTATCAATAATCACATCACAACATTTACCTTCACACTTGCACCTGGTGCGAAACAGGCTCCTCCTTTGCTCAGGTTCATTCTCACCACTCAACAGGACTCTTCTGTTAATCAACGTTTCTCCTCTTTCAGCATCTTCAAAATTTGATGATCTGGCATCTTCATCTACATGTGCAACTCTGGCCTGGCCTTCATTTCTTCTGTCTGTTCTGCCTTGGCACTGAGGACATTCAAATGCCCTATGACCTTCTTCTCCATAGTGAAAACATGTTCCACGGAAGCCTCCTCTTCCAGATCTTTGTCTTGTTCCTCTTTGATCTCTATTATTCTGATCTTGGAAGCGATTAGAATTATTTCGGTGCTGATTCTGACTACTACTAGTGTCATCCTTCTTTTTCGAATCTTCATTTCGGCCACCATATGACCGTCCACCAGATCGTCCACCGCGACCTCTTTTGTTTTGTCTGCTCTCGAACTTCTTGTTCAGCTTTTCCTCTACGTTTAGGGCAAATTGGTATGCCTCCTCAATACTGTTCATTCAAACCAGATTCAACTCCTCCTGAATGCTTGGCCTTAACCCATTAAGGTATCGGGCAACTTTCTCCTTATCAGCTTCTGCATGGCCTGTTCTGATGAGGAGTCGATAGAACTCTTCTGTATACTCCTGAACAGATCCTCCTGCTTGCTTCAAACTTTGCATTTTCCTTACTAGATCAAGCTCATAATCAACAGGAATGAACTGTCGCTTCAATTTATCCACCATCCGATCCCATCTTGTGATTTTATCTTTCCCTCTTCTATTTCTCTCTAATTGAATTTCTTGCCACCAGATCTTCGCATGACCTTTCAGTCTGGCCTTCGCAAATTTGACCCTATCAGGATCCTCAACATCTTCATACTCAAAATATTCCTCACATTCATTGATCCAGTCGATCAATTCCTCTGGGTTAAGATTTCCAAAAAATGCAGGAATCTCAATCTTAGGTCTTTTCCCAATCTTGAAAATCGCCCGAAAAAGTCTTTCTTCCTCCTGGTTCACAATTTCAGCTTCTCCTTCTTGATATTCTTCTTCGGCTTCATCCTTGCTTTCGTCTCTGACATTAAGATTCATTCCTCTACGAATCTCTTCTTGTAATGCTCACACTTGTCTCTGCAGCTCTCTAACCTTAGGTGTTACAACACCAGCTCTTCCACCACATTCCCTTCATGGAGGCATTTTTGCGATGCGCGCTGAAACCCTAGCCACGGTTCTGGTGCAAACTGCCTCACAGTCGGCGATCTGTTTACACACTTAAGAACTCATGCTCTGATACAAATGTGGAATTACAAACTTTCAGAATTACAATATGCAAAGCCACATGGGCATTCCCTTACAATATTCTGTAGGACAAAGCCTCGAACTATTACCCAGATCTACTACCCAGAACTATTCTGAACTGCCTAAGACAATAATACAGCCTTCCTTATATAGGCAATTTTCCACCGCCTGGGAAGGTTCCAGAATTTTAGCCAATAAGGCCGACCAAACTTAGAATTATTTTATTATACATTTTATTACATCATAGTCGGCTCAAGATAACCTTTGAAACCCGAACAGAAATTTTGAAGAAAATTATTTTTCGCCATTTCGGGTGGCCCAACTTCCGAAGACCATAAGTCATCACCAGTTGACCCGATCGGCTATTATAACCCCATTTCAGAAATGCCACGAAGCGCTCTACAGGCTTGACTAGCGCAAGCGCCTGTCACCCAAATTTTTGACCTCATCCGGGGCCTCTAAAGCCTTCAAAACTGAGTTCAAAGTTTCTGTACCCTGCTGCCAATACCGAAAATCTTCAATATCTTCCAATATACACTTGATCTGGCAATGAAACTTTACTGGCAGACTTATATGACCAAAATCAACCTCCAAGAAAGAAGTCAGATCATTCTGAGCACATACAAAAATTACCAAAAATAGTAACTTTCCATAAATAGCAGCTCTGCACAAAATAGCCCTTATTGAAAATAAAAACAAAAATATTTTTGGGTGATGCAAGATTGCTCTTACACCCAGGATGCTCCTGCATCAGACACCCAGGGTAATTTGAGAAGTGACCCTGTCACGACTCAGGTGTGCAGAGGAAAACCAAGACGGCTAACCTCCTCTTTTGTCAGCCATGATGAATCTTCAACAGGTCATCCTTTCCACTTGACCTGATATTCTTCATATGTCCTGTTCCTTGTGCTTCTACCAACACGACTATCCAGTATATCTTCGATCTCCTTAGTGTCTGAACTAGTTGCTGGAATAATCCACTGTGCTGCTGCGATCTCATCTTCAACACCTCCTTCATGATACTCTGTCAGATCTGAAATGTTAAACACTGGTGAAATATTTAGCTCAGTAGGTAATTCTACCTTATATGCGTTTCCTGAATCATGTTTCTTCAGTATCCTGCATGGTCCAAACTTCTGCATTTTCAGCTTGTTATATGTACCAACTGGAAACCGCTCTTTCCGCAAATGAACCATAACTTCATCACCAACTTGAAATTCTTTATACCTCCTTTTCTCATCTGCCTTAGCCTTATACTGTGCATTCATCTTGGTAATATGCTTCCTCACCTCTTCATGGATGTTCTTCAAGTGTTCTGCAAAATTCTCAGCTTCAGCACTACTTATTTCTCCTTTATCTATCTTTCTCAATTCAGATGCATTTTTTGGACTACTTCTATATACAATCTGGAATGGTGATTTACCAGTGCTCTTGTTGACAGAATTATTGTATGCAAATTTCGCCTGTGGTAAAATCAAATCCCATCCTGTTGGCTTATCTCCAACGAAACATCTCAGCAAATTTCCCAAACTTCTATTCACCACCTCTGTCTGTCCATCAGTCTATGGATGATGTGATGAACTGAACTTCAAATCTGTCTTCAACTTCTTCCACAATGTATGCCAGAAATATCCAACAAACTTAGTGTCCCGATCTGAAACTATGGTCTTTGGCAAACCATGAAGTCTCACTACTTCTCTGAAAAATAATTCTGGTACATGAACAACATCATTAGTCTTCTTGCAGGGAATAAAATGTGCCATCTTTGAAAATCTGTCAACTACCACAAAAATTGAATCATGTCCCCGCTGTGTCCTCGGTAAACCAAGAACAAAGTCCATGCTGATATCCTCCCAAGGCTTCTCTGGTACAGGTAATGGCTGATACAATCCTGTATTCTACTTCACTCTTTTCGCCATCTGACATACTCTGCAACTCTGTACAAAATTCTTCACATCTTGCTGCAACTGCGGCCAATAATAATTCTCACTAACCAAACCAAGGGTTTTGTCATGACCAAAATGTCCAGCCAATCCTCCGCTATGCTTCTCCTTGATGAGATTCTCCCTCATAGAACTTCGTGGAATGCACAACTGACTCCCTCTGAATAGCATATCATTCTGGATGATGAAATCCAACCATTTCATCCTGTCTAGAGTAACAGGTTCTGTACAAGCTTTGCAAGCTTCACCAAAATCAGGATCCTCTGGATACAAATTCTTGAGTTCCTTGAACCCAACCACTTCAATCTGCATTTCTGTCAGCAATAGTTGCCTTCTGCTAAGAGCATCTGCAACCCTATTAGACTTTCCACTCCTGTGTTTGAAAACAAATGTATAACTCTGCAAAAACTCAACCCATTTCAAATGCCTCTGATTCAATTTTCCTTGACTATTCAAATATTGCAAAGTTTGATGATCAGTATACAAAACAAACTCTTTAGGAAGAAGATAATGTCTCCACTTTTTTAATGCCTAAACTATAGCATAAAATTCTTGATCATAAACAGAATACTTCCTCTTGGCATCATTTAACTTCTCACTGAAATACGCAACAGGTTTACCTTCTTGTCTCATAATAGCTCCTATTGCAGTACCACTAGCATCACAATCTACTTGAAACACCTTATTGAAATTTGGAAGTGCTAAAATAGGTTGTTCTGTAACTTTTTGTTTCAATAATTGAAAACTCTTTTCTGCTCCATTAGTCCACTTAAACCCTTTTCTATCCCCTCTCATTGTTTCAGTCAAGGGTCCACAAATACTTCTAAAATTTTAGATAAACTTTCTGTAAAAGCTAGCCAAACCATGAAAAGATCTTACCTCAGTAGCACTCCTTAGAGTAGGCCATTCAAGGATAGCCTGTACCTTCTCTGGGTCCATTTTTAGACCTTCTGCTGAAACTACAAATCCTAAATACACTAACTCTTTCTTCACAAAATTGCACTTCTTCAAATTAATCAACAATTTCTCTTCTCTCAGCTTCTCAAATACCATACGAATATGCATCATATGCTCATCCAATGTCTTACTAAAGATCAAAATATCATCTAGGTAAACAATGACAAACTTACCCAAAAAAATCTTTCAAAACCTCATTCATGAGCCGCATGAAAGTGCTCGGTGCATTGGTTAGCCCAAAAGGCATGACTAACCACTCATATAGTCCTTCCTTTGTCTTGAAGGCAGTCTTCCATTCATCTCCTTCTCTGATCCGAATCTGATGATATCCACTTTTCAGATCTATCTTTGAGAAATACACAGCTCCACTCAAACAGTCCATAATATCATCCATTCGTGGCAATGGAAACCCGTACTTGATTGTGATCTTGTTTATTGCCCTAGAATCTGTACACATCCTCCATTCTCGATTTTTCTTTAGTGCTAATACCGCTGGTACAGTATAGGGACTCAGACTCTCACGGATCAATCCTCTCTGTAACAGCTCATGTACTTATCTGTTCAACTCCTCACTTTCTGCAGGTGTCATTCTGTGTGCTGCCTTATTCGGCAAACTCACTCCTGGAATCAAGTCCATCTGATGACTGATCTTCCTGACTGGTGGTAATCTATCAGGCACGTTATCGGATACAATATCCTGAAACTCATTCAACAAATCTGCAACTTCTACAGGAACATCTTCTACTTTCTCTTTACCAGCTTTTGGAATTAAAGCAAAACATACATGCTCATGCCTCATACCATTTAGGAAATTTCTTCCGTCAACAAAAGTTATCCTTGCATTACCACATACTTTTTCTTGAGTCTCCTTCAATGGTTTTAGCTTATGCCGCACTCCATCCTTTGTCAAGGAATAGGTATTCGCATGACCATCATGTATAGCACATCTGTCAAACTGCCATGGTCTACCCAACAACATATGACATGCATCCATAGATATGATATCACACAATACCTCATCTTGGTATCCGCCAATCTTGAACTTCACCAGGCATTGTTCATTGACCATGACCTTGTGGTCATCCTGTACCCAGGCAATCCGATATGGATGTGGGTGTTTCTGTCTCTTGAGCTTCAACTTTGTCACCATCTCTTCTGACACCAAATTGTCAGTGCTTCCACTATCAATAATCACATCACAACATTTACCTTCACACTTGCACCTGGTGCGAAACAGGCTCCTCCTTTGCTCAGGTTCATTCTCACCACTCAACAGGACTCTTCTGTTAATCAACGTTTCTCCTCTTTCAGCATCTTCAAAATTTGATGATCTGGCATCTTCATCTACATGTGCAACTCTGGCCTGGCCTTCATTTCTTCTGTCTGTTCTGCCTTGGCACTGAGGACATTCAAATGCCCTATGACCTTCTTCTCCATAGTGAAAACATGTTCCACGGAAGCCTCCTCTTCCAGATCTTTGTCTTGTTCCTCTTTGATCTCTATTATTCTGATCTTGGAAGCGATTAGAATTATTTCGGTGCTGATTCTGACTACTACTAGTGTCATCCTTCTTTTTCGAATCTTCATTTCGGCCACCATATGACCGTCCACCAGATCGTCCACCGCGACCTCTTTTGTTTTGTCTGCTCTCGAACTTCTTGTTCAGCTTTTCCTCTACGTTTAGGGCAAATTGGTATGCCTCCTCAATACTGTTCATTCAAACCAGATTCAACTCCTCCTGAATGCTTGGCCTTAACCCATTAAGGTATCGGGCAACTTTCTCCTTATCAGCTTCTGCATGGCCTGTTCTGATGAGGAGTCGATAGAACTCTTCTGTATACTCCTGAACAGATCCTCCTGCTTGCTTCAAACTTTGCATTTTCCTTACTAGATCAAGCTCATAATCAACAGGAATGAACTGTCGCTTCAATTTATCCACCATCCGATCCCATCTTGTGATTTTATCTTTCCCTCTTCTATTTCTCTCTAATTGAATTTCTTGCCACCAGATCTTCGCATGACCTTTCAGTCTGGCCTTCGCAAATTTGACCCTATCAGGATCCTCAACATCTTCATACTCAAAATATTCCTCACATTCATTGATCCAGTCGATCAATTCCTCTGGGTTAAGATTTCTAAAAAATGCAGGAATCTCAATCTTAGGTCTTTTCCCAATCTTGAAAATCGCCCGAAAAAGTCTTTCTTCCTCCTGGTTCACAATTTCAGCTTCTCCTTCTTGATATTCTTCTTCGGCTTCATCCTTGCTTTCGTCTCTGACATTAAGATTCATTCCTCTACGAATCTCTTCTTGTAATGCTCACACTTGTCTCTGCAGCTCTCTAACCTTAGGTGTTACAACACCAGCTCTTCCACCACATTCCCTTCATGGAGGCATTTTTGCGATGCGCGCTGAAACCCTAGCCACGGTTCTGGTGCAAACTGCCTCACAGTCGGCGATCTGTTTACACACTTAAGAACTCATGCTCTGATACAAATGTGGAATTACAAACTTTCAGAATTACAATATGCAAAGCCACATGGGCATTCCCTTACAATATTCTGTAGGACAAAGCCTCGAACTATTACCCAGATCTACTACCCAGAACTATTCTGAACTGCCTAAGACAATAATACAGCCTTCCTTATATAGGCAATTTTCCACCGCCTGGGAAGGTTCCAGAATTTTAGCCAATAAGGCCGACCAAACTTAGAATTATTTTATTATACATTTTATTACATCATAGTCGGCTCAAGATAACCTTTGAAACCCGAACAGAAATTTTGAAGAAAATTATTTTTCGCCATTTCGGGTGGCCCAACTTCCGAAGACCATAAGTCATCACCAGTTGACCCGATCGGCTATTATAACCCCATTTCAGAAATGCCACGAAGCGCTCTACAGGCTTGACTAGCGCAAGCGCCTGTCACCCAAATTTTTGACCTCATCCGGGGCCTCTAAAGCCTTCAAAACTGAGTTCAAAGTTTCTGTACCCTGCTGCCAATACCGAAAATCTTCAATATCTTCCAATATACACTTGATCTGGCAATGAAACTTTACTGGCAGACTTATATGACCAAAATCAACCTCCAAGAAAGAAGTCAGATCATTCTGAGCACATACAAAAATTACCAAAAATAGTAACTTTCCATAAATAGCAGCTCTGCACAAAATAGCCCTTATTGAAAATAAAAACAAAAATATTTTTGGGTGATGCAAGATTGCTCTTACACCCAGGATGCTCCTGCATCAGACACCCAGGGTAATTTGAGAAGTGACCCTGTCACGACTCAGGTGTGCAGAGGAAAACCAAGACGGCTAACCTCCTCTTTTGTCAGCCATGATGAATCTTCAACAGGTCATCCTTTCCACTTGACCTGATATTCTTCATATGTCCTGTTCCTTGTGCTTCTCCCAACACGACTATCCAGTATATCTTCGATCTCCTTAGTGTCTGAACTAGTTGCTGGAATAATCCACTGTGCTGCTGCGATCTCATCTTCAACACCTCCTTCATGATACTCTGTCAGATCTGAAATGTTAAACACTGGTGAAATATTTAGCTCAGTAGGTAATTCTACCTTATATGCGTTTCCTGAATCATGTTTCTTCAGTATCCTGCATGGTCCAAACTTCTGCATTTTCAGCTTGTTATATGTACCAACTGGAAACCGCTCTTTCCGCAAATGAACCATAACTTCATCACCAACTTGAAATTCTTTATACCTCCTTTTCTCATCTGCCTTAGCCTTATACTGTGCATTCATCTTGGTAATATGCTTCCTCACCTCTTCATGGATGTTCTTCAAGTGTTCTGCAAAATTCTCAGCTTCAGCACTACTTATTTCTCCTTTATCTATCTTTCTCAATTCAGATGCATTTTTTGGACTACTTCTATATACAATCTGGAATGGTGATTTACCAGTGCTCTTGTTGACAGAATTATTGTATGCAAATTTCGCCTGTGGTAAAATCAAATCCCATCCTGTTGGCTTATCTCCAACGAAACATCTCAGCAAATTTCCCAAACTTCTATTCACCACCTCTGTCTGTCCATCAGTCTATGGATGATGTGATGAACTGAACTTCAAATCTGTCTTCAACTTCTTCCACAATGTATGCCAGAAATATCCAACAAACTTAGTGTCCCGATCTGAAACTATGGTCTTTGGCAAACCATGAAGTCTCACTACTTCTCTGAAAAATAATTCTGGTACATGAACAACATCATTAGTCTTCTTGCAGGGAATAAAATGTGCCATCTTTGAAAATCTGTCAACTACCACAAAAATTGAATCATGTCCCCGCTGTGTCCTCGGTAAACCAAGAACAAAGTCCATGCTGATATCCTCCCAAGGCTTCTCTGGTACAGGTAATGGCTGATACAATCCTGTATTCTACTTCACTCTTTTCGCCATCTGACATACTCTGCAACTCTGTACAAAATTCTTCACATCTTGCTGCAACTGCGGCCAATAATAATTCTCACTAACCAAACCAAGGGTTTTGTCATGACCAAAATGTCCAGCCAATCCTCCGCTATGCTTCTCCTTGATGAGATTCTCCCTCATAGAACTTCGTGGAATGCACAACTGACTCCCTCTGAATAGCATATCATTCTGGATGATGAAATCCAACCATTTCATCCTGTCTAGAGTAACAGGTTCTGTACAAGCTTTGCAAGCTTCACCAAAATCAGGATCCTCTGGATACAAATTCTTGAGTTCCTTGAACCCAACCACTTCAATCTGCATTTCTGTCAGCAATAGTTGCCTTCTGCTAAGAGCATCTGCAACCCTATTAGACTTTCCACTCCTGTGTTTGAAAACAAATGTATAACTCTGCAAAAACTCAACCCATTTCAAATGCCTCTGATTCAATTTTCCTTGACTATTCAAATATTGCAAAGTTTGATGATCAGTATACAAAACAAACTCTTTAGGAAGAAGATAATGTCTCCACTTTTTTAATGCCTAAACTATAGCATAAAATTCTTGATCATAAACAGAATACTTCCTCTTGGCATCATTTAACTTCTCACTGAAATACGCAACAGGTTTACCTTCTTGTCTCATAATAGCTCCTATTGCAGTACCACTAGCATCACAATCTACTTGAAACACCTTATTGAAATTTGGAAGTGCTAAAATAGGTTGTTCTGTAACTTTTTGTTTCAATAATTGAAAACTCTTTTCTGCTCCATTAGTCCACTTAAACCCTTTTCTATCCCCTCTCATTGTTTCAGTCAAGGGTCCACAAATACTTCTAAAATTTTAGATAAACTTTCTGTAAAAGCTAGCCAAACCATGAAAAGATCTTACCTCAGTAGCACTCCTTAGAGTAGGCCATTCAAGGATAGCCTGTACCTTCTCTGGGTCCATTTTTAGACCTTCTGCTGAAACTACAAATCCTAAATACACTAACTCTTTCTTCACAAAATTGCACTTCTTCAAATTAATCAACAATTTCTCTTCTCTCAGCTTCTCAAATACCATACGAATATGCATCATATGCTCATCCAATGTCTTACTAAAGATCAAAATATCATCTAGGTAAACAATGACAAACTTACCCAAAAAAATCTTTCAAAACCTCATTCATGAGCCGCATGAAAGTGCTCGGTGCATTGGTTAGCCCAAAAGGCATGACTAACCACTCATATAGTCCTTCCTTTGTCTTGAAGGCAGTCTTCCATTCATCTCCTTCTCTGATCCGAATCTGATGATATCCACTTTTCAGATCTATCTTTGAGAAATACACAGCTCCACTCAAACAGTCCATAATATCATCCATTCGTGGCAATGGAAACCCGTACTTGATTGTGATCTTGTTTATTGCCCTAGAATCTGTACACATCCTCCATTCTCGATTTTTCTTTAGTGCTAATACCGCTGGTACAGTATAGGGACTCAGACTCTCACGGATCAATCCTCTCTGTAACAGCTCATGTACTTATCTGTTCAACTCCTCACTTTCTGCAGGTGTCATTCTGTGTGCTGCCTTATTCGGCAAACTCACTCCTGGAATCAAGTCCATCTGATGACTGATCTTCCTGACTGGTGGTAATCTATCAGGCACGTTATCGGATACAATATCCTGAAACTCATTCAACAAATCTGCAACTTCTACAGGAACATCTTCTACTTTCTCTTTACCAGCTTTTGGAATTAAAGCAAAACATACATGCTCATGCCTCATACCATTTAGGAAATTTCTTCCGTCAACAAAAGTTATCCTTGCATTACCACATACTTTTTCTTGAGTCTCCTTCAATGGTTTTAGCTTATGCCGCACTCCATCCTTTGTCAAGGAATAGGTATTCGCATGACCATCATGTATAGCACATCTGTCAAACTGCCATGGTCTACCCAACAACATATGACATGCATCCATAGATATGATATCACACAATACCTCATCTTGGTATCCGCCAATCTTGAACTTCACCAGGCATTGTTCATTGACCATGACCTTGTGGTCATCCTGTACCCAGGCAATCCGATATGGATGTGGGTGTTTCTGTCTCTTGAGCTTCAACTTTGTCACCATCTCTTCTGACACCAAATTGTCAGTGCTTCCACTATCAATAATCACATCACAACATTTACCTTCACACTTGCACCTGGTGCGAAACAGGCTCCTCCTTTGCTCAGGTTCATTCTCACCACTCAACAGGACTCTTCTGTTAATCAACGTTTCTCCTCTTTCAGCATCTTCAAAATTTGATGATCTGGCATCTTCATCTACATGTGCAACTCTGGCCTGGCCTTCATTTCTTCTGTCTGTTCTGCCTTGGCACTGAGGACATTCAAATGCCCTATGACCTTCTTCTCCATAGTGAAAACATGTTCCACGGAAGCCTCCTCTTCCAGATCTTTGTCTTGTTCCTCTTTGATCTCTATTATTCTGATCTTGGAAGCGATTAGAATTATTTCGGTGCTGATTCTGACTACTACTAGTGTCATCCTTCTTTTTCGAATCTTCATTTCGGCCACCATATGACCGTCCACCAGATCGTCCACCGCGACCTCTTTTGTTTTGTCTGCTCTCGAACTTCTTGTTCAGCTTTTCCTCTACGTTTAGGGCAAATTGGTATGCCTCCTCAATACTGTTCATTCAAACCAGATTCAACTCCTCCTGAATGCTTGGCCTTAACCCATTAAGGTATCGGGCAACTTTCTCCTTATCAGCTTCTGCATGGCCTGTTCTGATGAGGAGTCGATAGAACTCTTCTGTATACTCCTGAACAGATCCTCCTGCTTGCTTCAAACTTTGCATTTTCCTTACTAGATCAAGCTCATAATCAACAGGAATGAACTGTCGCTTCAATTTATCCACCATCCGATCCCATCTTGTGATTTTATCTTTCCCTCTTCTATTTCTCTCTAATTGAATTTCTTGCCACCAGATCTTCGCATGACCTTTCAGTCTGGCCTTCGCAAATTTGACCCTATCAGGATCCTCAACATCTTCATACTCAAAATATTCCTCACATTCATTGATCCAGTCGATCAATTCCTCTGGGTTAAGATTTCCAAAAAAT
This sequence comes from Chamaecyparis obtusa, assembly GCA_027943335.1. NCBI lineage: Eukaryota > Viridiplantae > Streptophyta > Pinopsida > Cupressales > Cupressaceae > Chamaecyparis > Chamaecyparis obtusa. Next base: position 26,959 of record BSBK01011234.1, on the reverse strand, counting down.
GCAGGAATCTCAATCTTAGGTCTTTTCCCAATCTTGAAAATCGCCCGAAAAAGTCTTTCTTCCTCCTGGTTCACAATTTCAGCTTCTCCTTCTTGATATTCTTCTTCGGCTTCATCCTTGCTTTCGTCTCTGACATTAAGATTCATTCCTCTACGAATCTCTTCTTGTAATGCTCACACTTGTCTCTGCAGCTCTCTAACCTTAGGTGTTACAACACCAGCTCTTCCACCACATTCCCTTCATGGAGGCATTTTTGCGATGCGCGCTGAAACCCTAGCCACGGTTCTGGTGCAAACTGCCTCACAGTCGGCGATCTGTTTACACACTTAAGAACTCATGCTCTGATACAAATGTGGAATTACAAACTTTCAGAATTACAATATGCAAAGCCACATGGGCATTCCCTTACAATATTCTGTAGGACAAAGCCTCGAACTATTACCCAGATCTACTACCCAGAACTATTCTGAACTGCCTAAGACAATAATACAGCCTTCCTTATATAGGCAATTTTCCACCGCCTGGGAAGGTTCCAGAATTTTAGCCAATAAGGCCGACCAAACTTAGAATTATTTTATTATACATTTTATTACATCATAGTCGGCTCAAGATAACCTTTGAAACCCGAACAGAAATTTTGAAGAAAATTATTTTTCGCCATTTCGGGTGGCCCAACTTCCGAAGACCATAAGTCATCACCAGTTGACCCGATCGGCTATTATAACCCCATTTCAGAAATGCCACGAAGCGCTCTACAGGCTTGACTAGCGCAAGCGCCTGTCACCCAAATTTTTGACCTCATCCGGGGCCTCTAAAGCCTTCAAAACTGAGTTCAAAGTTTCTGTACCCTGCTGCCAATACCGAAAATCTTCAATATCTTCCAATATACACTTGATCTGGCAATGAAACTTTACTGGCAGACTTATATGACCAAAATCAACCTCCAAGAAAGAAGTCAGATCATTCTGAGCACATACAAAAATTACCAAAAATAGTAACTTTCCATAAATAGCAGCTCTGCACAAAATAGCCCTTATTGAAAATAAAAACAAAAATATTTTTGGGTGATGCAAGATTGCTCTTACACCCAGGATGCTCCTGCATCAGACACCCAGGGTAATTTGAGAAGTGACCCTGTCACGACTCAGGTGTGCAGAGGAAAACCAAGACGGCTAACCTCCTCTTTTGTCAGCCATGATGAATCTTCAACAGGTCATCCTTTCCACTTGACCTGATATTCTTCATATGTCCTGTTCCTTGTGCTTCTCCCAACACGACTATCCAGTATATCTTCGATCTCCTTAGTGTCTGAACTAGTTGCTGGAATAATCCACTGTGCTGCTGCGATCTCATCTTCAACACCTCCTTCATGATACTCTGTCAGATCTGAAATGTTAAACACTGGTGAAATATTTAGCTCAGTAGGTAATTCTACCTTATATGCGTTTCCTGAATCATGTTTCTTCAGTATCCTGCATGGTCCAAACTTCTGCATTTTCAGCTTGTTATATGTACCAACTGGAAACCGCTCTTTCCGCAAATGAACCATAACTTCATCACCAACTTGAAATTCTTTATACCTCCTTTTCTCATCTGCCTTAGCCTTATACTGTGCATTCATCTTGGTAATATGCTTCCTCACCTCTTCATGGATGTTCTTCAAGTGTTCTGCAAAATTCTCAGCTTCAGCACTACTTATTTCTCCTTTATCTATCTTTCTCAATTCAGATGCATTTTTTGGACTACTTCTATATACAATCTGGAATGGTGATTTACCAGTGCTCTTGTTGACAGAATTATTGTATGCAAATTTCGCCTGTGGTAAAATCAAATCCCATCCTGTTGGCTTATCTCCAACGAAACATCTCAGCAAATTTCCCAAACTTCTATTCACCACCTCTGTCTGTCCATCAGTCTATGGATGATGTGATGAACTGAACTTCAAATCTGTCTTCAACTTCTTCCACAATGTATGCCAGAAATATCCAACAAACTTAGTGTCCCGATCTGAAACTATGGTCTTTGGCAAACCATGAAGTCTCACTACTTCTCTGAAAAATAATTCTGGTACATGAACAACATCATTAGTCTTCTTGCAGGGAATAAAATGTGCCATCTTTGAAAATCTGTCAACTACCACAAAAATTGAATCATGTCCCCGCTGTGTCCTCGGTAAACCAAGAACAAAGTCCATGCTGATATCCTCCCAAGGCTTCTCTGGTACAGGTAATGGCTGATACAATCCTGTATTCTACTTCACTCTTTTCGCCATCTGACATACTCTGCAACTCTGTACAAAATTCTTCACATCTTGCTGCAACTGCGGCCAATAATAATTCTCACTAACCAAACCAAGGGTTTTGTCATGACCAAAATGTCCAGCCAATCCTCCGCTATGCTTCTCCTTGATGAGATTCTCCCTCATAGAACTTCGTGGAATGCACAACTGACTCCCTCTGAATAGCATATCATTCTGGATGATGAAATCCAACCATTTCATCCTGTCTAGAGTAACAGGTTCTGTACAAGCTTTGCAAGCTTCACCAAAATCAGGATCCTCTGGATACAAATTCTTGAGTTCCTTGAACCCAACCACTTCAATCTGCATTTCTGTCAGCAATAGTTGCCTTCTGCTAAGAGCATCTGCAACCCTATTAGACTTTCCACTCCTGTGTTTGAAAACAAATGTATAACTCTGCAAAAACTCAACCCATTTCAAATGCCTCTGATTCAATTTTCCTTGACTATTCAAATATTGCAAAGTTTGATGATCAGTATACAAAACAAACTCTTTAGGAAGAAGATAATGTCTCCACTTTTTTAATGCCTAAACTATAGCATAAAATTCTTGATCATAAACAGAATACTTCCTCTTGGCATCATTTAACTTCTCACTGAAATACGCAACAGGTTTACCTTCTTGTCTCATAATAGCTCCTATTGCAGTACCACTAGCATCACAATCTACTTGAAACACCTTATTGAAATTTGGAAGTGCTAAAATAGGTTGTTCTGTAACTTTTTGTTTCAATAATTGAAAACTCTTTTCTGCTCCATTAGTCCACTTAAACCCTTTTCTATCCCCTCTCATTGTTTCAGTCAAGGGTCCACAAATACTTCTAAAATTTTAGATAAACTTTCTGTAAAAGCTAGCCAAACCATGAAAAGATCTTACCTCAGTAGCACTCCTTAGAGTAGGCCATTCAAGGATAGCCTGTACCTTCTCTGGGTCCATTTTTAGACCTTCTGCTGAAACTACAAATCCTAAATACACTAACTCTTTCTTCACAAAATTGCACTTCTTCAAATTAATCAACAATTTCTCTTCTCTCAGCTTCTCAAATACCATACGAATATGCATCATATGCTCATCCAATGTCTTACTAAAGATCAAAATATCATCTAGGTAAACAATGACAAACTTACCCAAAAAAATCTTTCAAAACCTCATTCATGAGCCGCATGAAAGTGCTCGGTGCATTGGTTAGCCCAAAAGGCATGACTAACCACTCATATAGTCCTTCCTTTGTCTTGAAGGCAGTCTTCCATTCATCTCCTTCTCTGATCCGAATCTGATGATATCCACTTTTCAGATCTATCTTTGAGAAATACACAGCTCCACTCAAACAGTCCATAATATCATCCATTCGTGGCAATGGAAACCCGTACTTGATTGTGATCTTGTTTATTGCCCTAGAATCTGTACACATCCTCCATTCTCGATTTTTCTTTAGTGCTAATACCGCTGGTACAGTATAGGGACTCAGACTCTCACGGATCAATCCTCTCTGTAACAGCTCATGTACTTATCTGTTCAACTCCTCACTTTCTGCAGGTGTCATTCTGTGTGCTGCCTTATTCGGCAAACTCACTCCTGGAATCAAGTCCATCTGATGACTGATCTTCCTGACTGGTGGTAATCTATCAGGCACGTTATCGGATACAATATCCTGAAACTCATTCAACAAATCTGCAACTTCTACAGGAACATCTTCTACTTTCTCTTTACCAGCTTTTGGAATTAAAGCAAAACATACATGCTCATGCCTCATACCATTTAGGAAATTTCTTCCGTCAACAAAAGTTATCCTTGCATTACCACATACTTTTTCTTGAGTCTCCTTCAATGGTTTTAGCTTATGCCGCACTCCATCCTTTGTCAAGGAATAGGTATTCGCATGACCATCATGTATAGCACATCTGTCAAACTGCCATGGTCTACCCAACAACATATGACATGCATCCATAGATATGATATCACACAATACCTCATCTTGGTATCCGCCAATCTTGAACTTCACCAGGCATTGTTCATTGACCATGACCTTGTGGTCATCCTGTACCCAGGCAATCCGATATGGATGTGGGTGTTTCTGTCTCTTGAGCTTCAACTTTGTCACCATCTCTTCTGACACCAAATTGTCAGTGCTTCCACTATCAATAATCACATCACAACATTTACCTTCACACTTGCACCTGGTGCGAAACAGGCTCCTCCTTTGCTCAGGTTCATTCTCACCACTCAACAGGACTCTTCTGTTAATCAACGTTTCTCCTCTTTCAGCATCTTCAAAATTTGATGATCTGGCATCTTCATCTACATGTGCAACTCTGGCCTGGCCTTCATTTCTTCTGTCTGTTCTGCCTTGGCACTGAGGACATTCAAATGCCCTATGACCTTCTTCTCCATAGTGAAAACATGTTCCACGGAAGCCTCCTCTTCCAGATCTTTGTCTTGTTCCTCTTTGATCTCTATTATTCTGATCTTGGAAGCGATTAGAATTATTTCGGTGCTGATTCTGACTACTACTAGTGTCATCCTTCTTTTTCGAATCTTCATTTCGGCCACCATATGACCGTCCACCAGATCGTCCACCGCGACCTCTTTTGTTTTGTCTGCTCTCGAACTTCTTGTTCAGCTTTTCCTCTACGTTTAGGGCAAATTGGTATGCCTCCTCAATACTGTTCATTCAAACCAGATTCAACTCCTCCTGAATGCTTGGCCTTAACCCATTAAGGTATCGGGCAACTTTCTCCTTATCAGCTTCTGCATGGCCTGTTCTGATGAGGAGTCGATAGAACTCTTCTGTATACTCCTGAACAGATCCTCCTGCTTGCTTCAAACTTTGCATTTTCCTTACTAGATCAAGCTCATAATCAACAGGAATGAACTGTCGCTTCAATTTATCCACCATCCGATCCCATCTTGTGATTTTATCTTTCCCTCTTCTATTTCTCTCTAATTGAATTTCTTGCCACCAGATCTTCGCATGACCTTTCAGTCTGGCCTTCGCAAATTTGACCCTATCAGGATCCTCAACATCTTCATACTCAAAATATTCCTCACATTCATTGATCCAGTCGATCAATTCCTCTGGGTTAAGATTTCCAAAAAATGCAGGAATCTCAATCTTAGGTCTTTTCCCAATCTTGAAAATCGCCCGAAAAAGTCTTTCTTCCTCCTGGTTCACAATTTCAGCTTCTCCTTCTTGATATTCTTCTTCGGCTTCATCCTTGCTTTCGTCTCTGACATTAAGATTCATTCCTCTACGAATCTCTTCTTGTAATGCTCACACTTGTCTCTGCAGCTCTCTAACCTTAGGTGTTACAACACCAGCTCTTCCACCACATTCCCTTCATGGAGGCATTTTTGCGATGCGCGCTGAAACCCTAGCCACGGTTCTGGTGCAAACTGCCTCACAGTCGGCGATCTGTTTACACACTTAAGAACTCATGCTCTGATACAAATGTGGAATTACAAACTTTCAGAATTACAATATGCAAAGCCACATGGGCATTCCCTTACAATATTCTGTAGGACAAAGCCTCGAACTATTACCCAGATCTACTACCCAGAACTATTCTGAACTGCCTAAGACAATAATACAGCCTTCCTTATATAGGCAATTTTCCACCGCCTGGGAAGGTTCCAGAATTTTAGCCAATAAGGCCGACCAAACTTAGAATTATTTTATTATACATTTTATTACATCATAGTCGGCTCAAGATAACCTTTGAAACCCGAACAGAAATTTTGAAGAAAATTATTTTTCGCCATTTCGGGTGGCCCAACTTCCGAAGACCATAAGTCATCACCAGTTGACCCGATCGGCTATTATAACCCCATTTCAGAAATGCCACGAAGCGCTCTACAGGCTTGACTAGCGCAAGCGCCTGTCACCCAAATTTTTGACCTCATCCGGGGCCTCTAAAGCCTTCAAAACTGAGTTCAAAGTTTCTGTACCCTGCTGCCAATACCGAAAATCTTCAATATCTTCCAATATACACTTGATCTGGCAATGAAACTTTACTGGCAGACTTATATGACCAAAATCAACCTCCAAGAAAGAAGTCAGATCATTCTGAGCACATACAAAAATTACCAAAAATAGTAACTTTCCATAAATAGCAGCTCTGCACAAAATAGCCCTTATTGAAAATAAAAACAAAAATATTTTTGGGTGATGCAAGATTGCTCTTACACCCAGGATGCTCCTGCATCAGACACCCAGGGTAATTTGAGAAGTGACCCTGTCACGACTCAGGTGTGCAGAGGAAAACCAAGACGGCTAACCTCCTCTTTTGTCAGCCATGATGAATCTTCAACAGGTCATCCTTTCCACTTGACCTGATATTCTTCATATGTCCTGTTCCTTGTGCTTCTACCAACACGACTATCCAGTATATCTTCGATCTCCTTAGTGTCTGAACTAGTTGCTGGAATAATCCACTGTGCTGCTGCGATCTCATCTTCAACACCTCCTTCATGATACTCTGTCAGATCTGAAATGTTAAACACTGGTGAAATATTTAGCTCAGTAGGTAATTCTACCTTATATGCGTTTCCTGAATCATGTTTCTTCAGTATCCTGCATGGTCCAAACTTCTGCATTTTCAGCTTGTTATATGTACCAACTGGAAACCGCTCTTTCCGCAAATGAACCATAACTTCATCACCAACTTGAAATTCTTTATACCTCCTTTTCTCATCTGCCTTAGCCTTATACTGTGCATTCATCTTGGTAATATGCTTCCTCACCTCTTCATGGATGTTCTTCAAGTGTTCTGCAAAATTCTCAGCTTCAGCACTACTTATTTCTCCTTTATCTATCTTTCTCAATTCAGATGCATTTTTTGGACTACTTCTATATACAATCTGGAATGGTGATTTACCAGTGCTCTTGTTGACAGAATTATTGTATGCAAATTTCGCCTGTGGTAAAATCAAATCCCATCCTGTTGGCTTATCTCCAACGAAACATCTCAGCAAATTTCCCAAACTTCTATTCACCACCTCTGTCTGTCCATCAGTCTATGGATGATGTGATGAACTGAACTTCAAATCTGTCTTCAACTTCTTCCACAATGTATGCCAGAAATATCCAACAAACTTAGTGTCCCGATCTGAAACTATGGTCTTTGGCAAACCATGAAGTCTCACTACTTCTCTGAAAAATAATTCTGGTACATGAACAACATCATTAGTCTTCTTGCAGGGAATAAAATGTGCCATCTTTGAAAATCTGTCAACTACCACAAAAATTGAATCATGTCCCCGCTGTGTCCTCGGTAAACCAAGAACAAAGTCCATGCTGATATCCTCCCAAGGCTTCTCTGGTACAGGTAATGGCTGATACAATCCTGTATTCTACTTCACTCTTTTCGCCATCTGACATACTCTGCAACTCTGTACAAAATTCTTCACATCTTGCTGCAACTGCGGCCAATAATAATTCTCACTAACCAAACCAAGGGTTTTGTCATGACCAAAATGTCCAGCCAATCCTCCGCTATGCTTCTCCTTGATGAGATTCTCCCTCATAGAACTTCGTGGAATGCACAACTGACTCCCTCTGAATAGCATATCATTCTGGATGATGAAATCCAACCATTTCATCCTGTCTAGAGTAACAGGTTCTGTACAAGCTTTGCAAGCTTCACCAAAATCAGGATCCTCTGGATACAAATTCTTGAGTTCCTTGAACCCAACCACTTCAATCTGCATTTCTGTCAGCAATAGTTGCCTTCTGCTAAGAGCATCTGCAACCCTATTAGACTTTCCACTCCTGTGTTTGAAAACAAATGTATAACTCTGCAAAAACTCAACCCATTTCAAATGCCTCTGATTCAATTTTCCTTGACTATTCAAATATTGCAAAGTTTGATGATCAGTATACAAAACAAACTCTTTAGGAAGAAGATAATGTCTCCACTTTTTTAATGCCTAAACTATAGCATAAAATTCTTGATCATAAACAGAATACTTCCTCTTGGCATCATTTAACTTCTCACTGAAATACGCAACAGGTTTACCTTCTTGTCTCATAATAGCTCCTATTGCAGTACCACTAGCATCACAATCTACTTGAAACACCTTATTGAAATTTGGAAGTGCTAAAATAGGTTGTTCTGTAACTTTTTGTTTCAATAATTGAAAACTCTTTTCTGCTCCATTAGTCCACTTAAACCCTTTTCTATCCCCTCTCATTGTTTCAGTCAAGGGTCCACAAATACTTCTAAAATTTTAGATAAACTTTCTGTAAAAGCTAGCCAAACCATGAAAAGATCTTACCTCAGTAGCACTCCTTAGAGTAGGCCATTCAAGGATAGCCTGTACCTTCTCTGGGTCCATTTTTAGACCTTCTGCTGAAACTACAAATCCTAAATACACTAACTCTTTCTTCACAAAATTGCACTTCTTCAAATTAATCAACAATTTCTCTTCTCTCAGCTTCTCAAATACCATACGAATATGCATCATATGCTCATCCAATGTCTTACTAAAGATCAAAATATCATCTAGGTAAACAATGACAAACTTACCCAAAAAAATCTTTCAAAACCTCATTCATGAGCCGCATGAAAGTGCTCGGTGCATTGGTTAGCCCAAAAGGCATGACTAACCACTCATATAGTCCTTCCTTTGTCTTGAAGGCAGTCTTCCATTCATCTCCTTCTCTGATCCGAATCTGATGATATCCACTTTTCAGATCTATCTTTGAGAAATACACAGCTCCACTCAAACAGTCCATAATATCATCCATTCGTGGCAATGGAAACCCGTACTTGATTGTGATCTTGTTTATTGCCCTAGAATCTGTACACATCCTCCATTCTCGATTTTTCTTTAGTGCTAATACCGCTGGTACAGTATAGGGACTCAGACTCTCACGGATCAATCCTCTCTGTAACAGCTCATGTACTTATCTGTTCAACTCCTCACTTTCTGCAGGTGTCATTCTGTGTGCTGCCTTATTCGGCAAACTCACTCCTGGAATCAAGTCCATCTGATGACTGATCTTCCTGACTGGTGGTAATCTATCAGGCACGTTATCGGATACAATATCCTGAAACTCATTCAACAAATCTGCAACTTCTACAGGAACATCTTCTACTTTCTCTTTACCAGCTTTTGGAATTAAAGCAAAACATACATGCTCATGCCTCATACCATTTAGGAAATTTCTTCCGTCAACAAAAGTTATCCTTGCATTACCACATACTTTTTCTTGAGTCTCCTTCAATGGTTTTAGCTTATGCCGCACTCCATCCTTTGTCAAGGAATAGGTATTCGCATGACCATCATGTATAGCACATCTGTCAAACTGCCATGGTCTACCCAACAACATATGACATGCATCCATAGATATGATATCACACAATACCTCATCTTGGTATCCGCCAATCTTGAACTTCACCAGGCATTGTTCATTGACCATGACCTTGTGGTCATCCTGTACCCAGGCAATCCGATATGGATGTGGGTGTTTCTGTCTCTTGAGCTTCAACTTTGTCACCATCTCTTCTGACACCAAATTGTCAGTGCTTCCACTATCAATAATCACATCACAACATTTACCTTCACACTTGCACCTGGTGCGAAACAGGCTCCTCCTTTGCTCAGGTTCATTCTCACCACTCAACAGGACTCTTCTGTTAATCAACGTTTCTCCTCTTTCAGCATCTTCAAAATTTGATGATCTGGCATCTTCATCTACATGTGCAACTCTGGCCTGGCCTTCATTTCTTCTGTCTGTTCTGCCTTGGCACTGAGGACATTCAAATGCCCTATGACCTTCTTCTCCATAGTGAAAACATGTTCCACGGAAGCCTCCTCTTCCAGATCTTTGTCTTGTTCCTCTTTGATCTCTATTATTCTGATCTTGGAAGCGATTAGAATTATTTCGGTGCTGATTCTGACTACTACTAGTGTCATCCTTCTTTTTCGAATCTTCATTTCGGCCACCATATGACCGTCCACCAGATCGTCCACCGCGACCTCTTTTGTTTTGTCTGCTCTCGAACTTCTTGTTCAGCTTTTCCTCTACGTTTAGGGCAAATTGGTATGCCTCCTCAATACTGTTCATTCAAACCAGATTCAACTCCTCCTGAATGCTTGGCCTTAACCCATTAAGGTATCGGGCAACTTTCTCCTTATCAGCTTCTGCATGGCCTGTTCTGATGAGGAGTCGATAGAACTCTTCTGTATACTCCTGAACAGATCCTCCTGCTTGCTTCAAACTTTGCATTTTCCTTACTAGATCAAGCTCATAATCAACAGGAATGAACTGTCGCTTCAATTTATCCACCATCCGATCCCATCTTGTGATTTTATCTTTCCCTCTTCTATTTCTCTCTAATTGAATTTCTTGCCACCAGATCTTCGCATGACCTTTCAGTCTGGCCTTCGCAAATTTGACCCTATCAGGATCCTCAACATCTTCATACTCAAAATATTCCTCACATTCATTGATCCAGTCGATCAATTCCTCTGGGTTAAGATTTCCAAAAAATGCAGGAATCTCAATCTTAGGTCTTTTCCCAATCTTGAAAATCGCCCGAAAAAGTCTTTCTTCCTCCTGGTTCACAATTTCAGCTTCTCCTTCTTGATATTCTTCTTCGGCTTCATCCTTGCTTTCGTCTCTGACATTAAGATTCATTCCTCTACGAATCTCTTCTTGTAATGCTCACACTTGTCTCTGCAGCTCTCTAACCTTAGGTGTTACAACACCAGCTCTTCCACCACATTCCCTTCATGGAGGCATTTTTGCGATGCGCGCTGAAACCCTAGCCACGGTTCTGGTGCAAACTGCCTCACAGTCGGCGATCTGTTTACACACTTAAGAACTCATGCTCTGATACAAATGTGGAATTACAAACTTTCAGAATTACAATATGCAAAGCCACATGGGCATTCCCTTACAATATTCTGTAGGACAAAGCCTCGAACTATTACCCAGATCTACTACCCAGAACTATTCTGAACTGCCTAAGACAATAATACAGCCTTCCTTATATAGGCAATTTTCCACCGCCTGGGAAGGTTCCAGAATTTTAGCCAATAAGGCCGACCAAACTTAGAATTATTTTATTATACATTTTATTACATCATAGTCGGCTCAAGATAACCTTTGAAACCCGAACAGAAATTTTGAAGAAAATTATTTTTCGCCATTTCGGGTGGCCCAACTTCCGAAGACCATAAGTCATCACCAGTTGACCCGATCGGCTATTATAACCCCATTTCAGAAATGCCACGAAGCGCTCTACAGGCTTGACTAGCGCAAGCGCCTGTCACCCAAATTTTTGACCTCATCCGGGGCCTCTAAAGCCTTCAAAACTGAGTTCAAAGTTTCTGTACCCTGCTGCCAATACCGAAAATCTTCAATATCTTCCAATATACACTTGATCTGGCAATGAAACTTTACTGGCAGACTTATATGACCAAAATCAACCTCCAAGAAAGAAGTCAGATCATTCTGAGCACATACAAAAATTACCAAAAATAGTAACTTTCCATAAATAGCAGCTCTGCACAAAATAGCCCTTATTGAAAATAAAAACAAAAATATTTTTGGGTGATGCAAGATTGCTCTTACACCCAGGATGCTCCTGCATCAGACACCCAGGGTAATTTGAGAAGTGACCCTGTCACGACTCAGGTGTGCAGAGGAAAACCAAGACGGCTAACCTCCTCTTTTGTCAGCCATGATGAATCTTCAACAGGTCATCCTTTCCACTTGACCTGATATTCTTCATATGTCCTGTTCCTTGTGCTTCTCCCAACACGACTATCCAGTATATCTTCGATCTCCTTAGTGTCTGAACTAGTTGCTGGAATAATCCACTGTGCTGCTGCGATCTCATCTTCAACACCTCCTTCATGATACTCTGTCAGATCTGAAATGTTAAACACTGGTGAAATATTTAGCTCAGTAGGTAATTCTACCTTATATGCGTTTCCTGAATCATGTTTCTTCAGTATCCTGCATGGTCCAAACTTCTGCATTTTCAGCTTGTTATATGTACCAACTGGAAACCGCTCTTTCCGCAAATGAACCATAACTTCATCACCAACTTGAAATTCTTTATACCTCCTTTTCTCATCTGCCTTAGCCTTATACTGTGCATTCATCTTGGTAATATGCTTCCTCACCTCTTCATGGATGTTCTTCAAGTGTTCTGCAAAATTCTCAGCTTCAGCACTACTTATTTCTCCTTTATCTATCTTTCTCAATTCAGATGCATTTTTTGGACTACTTCTATATACAATCTGGAATGGTGATTTACCAGTGCTCTTGTTGACAGAATTATTGTATGCAAATTTCGCCTGTGGTAAAATCAAATCCCATCCTGTTGGCTTATCTCCAACGAAACATCTCAGCAAATTTCCCAAACTTCTATTCACCACCTCTGTCTGTCCATCAGTCTATGGATGATGTGATGAACTGAACTTCAAATCTGTCTTCAACTTCTTCCACAATGTATGCCAGAAATATCCAACAAACTTAGTGTCCCGATCTGAAACTATGGTCTTTGGCAAACCATGAAGTCTCACTACTTCTCTGAAAAATAATTCTGGTACATGAACAACATCATTAGTCTTCTTGCAGGGAATAAAATGTGCCATCTTTGAAAATCTGTCAACTACCACAAAAATTGAATCATGTCCCCGCTGTGTCCTCGGTAAACCAAGAACAAAGTCCATGCTGATATCCTCCCAAGGCTTCTCTGGTACAGGTAATGGCTGATACAATCCTGTATTCTACTTCACTCTTTTCGCCATCTGACATACTCTGCAACTCTGTACAAAATTCTTCACATCTTGCTGCAACTGCGGCCAATAATAATTCTCACTAACCAAACCAAGGGTTTTGTCATGACCAAAATGTCCAGCCAATCCTCCGCTATGCTTCTCCTTGATGAGATTCTCCCTCATAGAACTTCGTGGAATGCACAACTGACTCCCTCTGAATAGCATATCATTCTGGATGATGAAATCCAACCATTTCATCCTGTCTAGAGTAACAGGTTCTGTACAAGCTTTGCAAGCTTCACCAAAATCAGGATCCTCTGGATACAAATTCTTGAGTTCCTTGAACCCAACCACTTCAATCTGCATTTCTGTCAGCAATAGTTGCCTTCTGCTAAGAGCATCTGCAACCCTATTAGACTTTCCACTCCTGTGTTTGAAAACAAATGTATAACTCTGCAAAAACTCAACCCATTTCAAATGCCTCTGATTCAATTTTCCTTGACTATTCAAATATTGCAAAGTTTGATGATCAGTATACAAAACAAACTCTTTAGGAAGAAGATAATGTCTCCACTTTTTTAATGCCTAAACTATAGCATAAAATTCTTGATCATAAACAGAATACTTCCTCTTGGCATCATTTAACTTCTCACTGAAATACGCAACAGGTTTACCTTCTTGTCTCATAATAGCTCCTATTGCAGTACCACTAGCATCACAATCTACTTGAAACACCTTATTGAAATTTGGAAGTGCTAAAATAGGTTGTTCTGTAACTTTTTGTTTCAATAATTGAAAACTCTTTTCTGCTCCATTAGTCCACTTAAACCCTTTTCTATCCCCTCTCATTGTTTCAGTCAAGGGTCCACAAATACTTCTAAAATTTTAGATAAACTTTCTGTAAAAGCTAGCCAAACCATGAAAAGATCTTACCTCAGTAGCACTCCTTAGAGTAGGCCATTCAAGGATAGCCTGTACCTTCTCTGGGTCCATTTTTAGACCTTCTGCTGAAACTACAAATCCTAAATACACTAACTCTTTCTTCACAAAATTGCACTTCTTCAAATTAATCAACAATTTCTCTTCTCTCAGCTTCTCAAATACCATACGAATATGCATCATATGCTCATCCAATGTCTTACTAAAGATCAAAATATCATCTAGGTAAACAATGACAAACTTACCCAAAAAAATCTTTCAAAACCTCATTCATGAGCCGCATGAAAGTGCTCGGTGCATTGGTTAGCCCAAAAGGCATGACTAACCACTCATATAGTCCTTCCTTTGTCTTGAAGGCAGTCTTCCATTCATCTCCTTCTCTGATCCGAATCTGATGATATCCACTTTTCAGATCTATCTTTGAGAAATACACAGCTCCACTCAAACAGTCCATAATATCATCCATTCGTGGCAATGGAAACCCGTACTTGATTGTGATCTTGTTTATTGCCCTAGAATCTGTACACATCCTCCATTCTCGATTTTTCTTTAGTGCTAATACCGCTGGTACAGTATAGGGACTCAGACTCTCACGGATCAATCCTCTCTGTAACAGCTCATGTACTTATCTGTTCAACTCCTCACTTTCTGCAGGTGTCATTCTGTGTGCTGCCTTATTCGGCAAACTCACTCCTGGAATCAAGTCCATCTGATGACTGATCTTCCTGACTGGTGGTAATCTATCAGGCACGTTATCGGATACAATATCCTGAAACTCATTCAACAAATCTGCAACTTCTACAGGAACATCTTCTACTTTCTCTTTACCAGCTTTTGGAATTAAAGCAAAACATACATGCTCATGCCTCATACCATTTAGGAAATTTCTTCCGTCAACAAAAGTTATCCTTGCATTACCACATACTTTTTCTTGAGTCTCCTTCAATGGTTTTAGCTTATGCCGCACTCCATCCTTTGTCAAGGAATAGGTATTCGCATGACCATCATGTATAGCACATCTGTCAAACTGCCATGGTCTACCCAACAACATATGACATGCATCCATAGATATGATATCACACAATACCTCATCTTGGTATCCGCCAATCTTGAACTTCACCAGGCATTGTTCATTGACCATGACCTTGTGGTCATCCTGTACCCAGGCAATCCGATATGGATGTGGGTGTTTCTGTCTCTTGAGCTTCAACTTTGTCACCATCTCTTCTGACACCAAATTGTCAGTGCTTCCACTATCAATAATCACATCACAACATTTACCTTCACACTTGCACCTGGTGCGAAACAGGCTCCTCCTTTGCTCAGGTTCATTCTCACCACTCAACAGGACTCTTCTGTTAATCAACGTTTCTCCTCTTTCAGCATCTTCAAAATTTGATGATCTGGCATCTTCATCTACATGTGCAACTCTGGCCTGGCCTTCATTTCTTCTGTCTGTTCTGCCTTGGCACTGAGGACATTCAAATGCCCTATGACCTTCTTCTCCATAGTGAAAACATGTTCCACGGAAGCCTCCTCTTCCAGATCTTTGTCTTGTTCCTCTTTGATCTCTATTATTCTGATCTTGGAAGCGATTAGAATTATTTCGGTGCTGATTCTGACTACTACTAGTGTCATCCTTCTTTTTCGAATCTTCATTTCGGCCACCATATGACCGTCCACCAGATCGTCCACCGCGACCTCTTTTGTTTTGTCTGCTCTCGAACTTCTTGTTCAGCTTTTCCTCTACGTTTAGGGCAAATTGGTATGCCTCCTCAATACTGTTCATTCAAACCAGATTCAACTCCTCCTGAATGCTTGGCCTTAACCCATTAAGGTATCGGGCAACTTTCTCCTTATCAGCTTCTGCATGGCCTGTTCTGATGAGGAGTCGATAGAACTCTTCTGTATACTCCTGAACAGATCCTCCTGCTTGCTTCAAACTTTGCATTTTCCTTACTAGATCAAGCTCATAATCAACAGGAATGAACTGTCGCTTCAATTTATCCACCATCCGATCCCATCTTGTGATTTTATCTTTCCCTCTTCTATTTCTCTCTAATTGAATTTCTTGCCACCAGATCTTCGCATGACCTTTCAGTCTGGCCTTCGCAAATTTGACCCTATCAGGATCCTCAACATCTTCATACTCAAAATATTCCTCACATTCATTGATCCAGTCGATCAATTCCTCTGGGTTAAGATTTCCAAAAAATGCAGGAATCTCAATCTTAGGTCTTTTCCCAATCTTGAAAATCGCCCGAAAAAGTCTTTCTTCCTCCTGGTTCACAATTTCAGCTTCTCCTTCTTGATATTCTTCTTCGGCTTCATCCTTGCTTTCGTCTCTGACATTAAGATTCATTCCTCTACGAATCTCTTCTTGTAATGCTCACACTTGTCTCTGCAGCTCTCTAACCTTAGGTGTTACAACACCAGCTCTTCCACCACATTCCCTTCATGGAG
This sequence comes from Chamaecyparis obtusa, assembly GCA_027943335.1. NCBI lineage: Eukaryota > Viridiplantae > Streptophyta > Pinopsida > Cupressales > Cupressaceae > Chamaecyparis > Chamaecyparis obtusa. Next base: position 10,521 of record BSBK01011234.1, on the reverse strand, counting down.
GCATTTTTGCGATGCGCGCTGAAACCCTAGCCACGGTTCTGGTGCAAACTGCCTCACAGTCGGCGATCTGTTTACACACTTAAGAACTCATGCTCTGATACAAATGTGGAATTACAAACTTTCAGAATTACAATATGCAAAGCCACATGGGCATTCCCTTACAATATTCTGTAGGACAAAGCCTCGAACTATTACCCAGATCTACTACCCAGAACTATTCTGAACTGCCTAAGACAATAATACAGCCTTCCTTATATAGGCAATTTTCCACCGCCTGGGAAGGTTCCAGAATTTTAGCCAATAAGGCCGACCAAACTTAGAATTATTTTATTATACATTTTATTACATCATAGTCGGCTCAAGATAACCTTTGAAACCCGAACAGAAATTTTGAAGAAAATTATTTTTCGCCATTTCGGGTGGCCCAACTTCCGAAGACCATAAGTCATCACCAGTTGACCCGATCGGCTATTATAACCCCATTTCAGAAATGCCACGAAGCGCTCTACAGGCTTGACTAGCGCAAGCGCCTGTCACCCAAATTTTTGACCTCATCCGGGGCCTCTAAAGCCTTCAAAACTGAGTTCAAAGTTTCTGTACCCTGCTGCCAATACCGAAAATCTTCAATATCTTCCAATATACACTTGATCTGGCAATGAAACTTTACTGGCAGACTTATATGACCAAAATCAACCTCCAAGAAAGAAGTCAGATCATTCTGAGCACATACAAAAATTACCAAAAATAGTAACTTTCCATAAATAGCAGCTCTGCACAAAATAGCCCTTATTGAAAATAAAAACAAAAATATTTTTGGGTGATGCAAGATTGCTCTTACACCCAGGATGCTCCTGCATCAGACACCCAGGGTAATTTGAGAAGTGACCCTGTCACGACTCAGGTGTGCAGAGGAAAACCAAGACGGCTAACCTCCTCTTTTGTCAGCCATGATGAATCTTCAACAGGTCATCCTTTCCACTTGACCTGATATTCTTCATATGTCCTGTTCCTTGTGCTTCTCCCAACACGACTATCCAGTATATCTTCGATCTCCTTAGTGTCTGAACTAGTTGCTGGAATAATCCACTGTGCTGCTGCGATCTCATCTTCAACACCTCCTTCATGATACTCTGTCAGATCTGAAATGTTAAACACTGGTGAAATATTTAGCTCAGTAGGTAATTCTACCTTATATGCGTTTCCTGAATCATGTTTCTTCAGTATCCTGCATGGTCCAAACTTCTGCATTTTCAGCTTGTTATATGTACCAACTGGAAACCGCTCTTTCCGCAAATGAACCATAACTTCATCACCAACTTGAAATTCTTTATACCTCCTTTTCTCATCTGCCTTAGCCTTATACTGTGCATTCATCTTGGTAATATGCTTCCTCACCTCTTCATGGATGTTCTTCAAGTGTTCTGCAAAATTCTCAGCTTCAGCACTACTTATTTCTCCTTTATCTATCTTTCTCAATTCAGATGCATTTTTTGGACTACTTCTATATACAATCTGGAATGGTGATTTACCAGTGCTCTTGTTGACAGAATTATTGTATGCAAATTTCGCCTGTGGTAAAATCAAATCCCATCCTGTTGGCTTATCTCCAACGAAACATCTCAGCAAATTTCCCAAACTTCTATTCACCACCTCTGTCTGTCCATCAGTCTATGGATGATGTGATGAACTGAACTTCAAATCTGTCTTCAACTTCTTCCACAATGTATGCCAGAAATATCCAACAAACTTAGTGTCCCGATCTGAAACTATGGTCTTTGGCAAACCATGAAGTCTCACTACTTCTCTGAAAAATAATTCTGGTACATGAACAACATCATTAGTCTTCTTGCAGGGAATAAAATGTGCCATCTTTGAAAATCTGTCAACTACCACAAAAATTGAATCATGTCCCCGCTGTGTCCTCGGTAAACCAAGAACAAAGTCCATGCTGATATCCTCCCAAGGCTTCTCTGGTACAGGTAATGGCTGATACAATCCTGTATTCTACTTCACTCTTTTCGCCATCTGACATACTCTGCAACTCTGTACAAAATTCTTCACATCTTGCTGCAACTGCGGCCAATAATAATTCTCACTAACCAAACCAAGGGTTTTGTCATGACCAAAATGTCCAGCCAATCCTCCGCTATGCTTCTCCTTGATGAGATTCTCCCTCATAGAACTTCGTGGAATGCACAACTGACTCCCTCTGAATAGCATATCATTCTGGATGATGAAATCCAACCATTTCATCCTGTCTAGAGTAACAGGTTCTGTACAAGCTTTGCAAGCTTCACCAAAATCAGGATCCTCTGGATACAAATTCTTGAGTTCCTTGAACCCAACCACTTCAATCTGCATTTCTGTCAGCAATAGTTGCCTTCTGCTAAGAGCATCTGCAACCCTATTAGACTTTCCACTCCTGTGTTTGAAAACAAATGTATAACTCTGCAAAAACTCAACCCATTTCAAATGCCTCTGATTCAATTTTCCTTGACTATTCAAATATTGCAAAGTTTGATGATCAGTATACAAAACAAACTCTTTAGGAAGAAGATAATGTCTCCACTTTTTTAATGCCTAAACTATAGCATAAAATTCTTGATCATAAACAGAATACTTCCTCTTGGCATCATTTAACTTCTCACTGAAATACGCAACAGGTTTACCTTCTTGTCTCATAATAGCTCCTATTGCAGTACCACTAGCATCACAATCTACTTGAAACACCTTATTGAAATTTGGAAGTGCTAAAATAGGTTGTTCTGTAACTTTTTGTTTCAATAATTGAAAACTCTTTTCTGCTCCATTAGTCCACTTAAACCCTTTTCTATCCCCTCTCATTGTTTCAGTCAAGGGTCCACAAATACTTCTAAAATTTTAGATAAACTTTCTGTAAAAGCTAGCCAAACCATGAAAAGATCTTACCTCAGTAGCACTCCTTAGAGTAGGCCATTCAAGGATAGCCTGTACCTTCTCTGGGTCCATTTTTAGACCTTCTGCTGAAACTACAAATCCTAAATACACTAACTCTTTCTTCACAAAATTGCACTTCTTCAAATTAATCAACAATTTCTCTTCTCTCAGCTTCTCAAATACCATACGAATATGCATCATATGCTCATCCAATGTCTTACTAAAGATCAAAATATCATCTAGGTAAACAATGACAAACTTACCCAAAAAAATCTTTCAAAACCTCATTCATGAGCCGCATGAAAGTGCTCGGTGCATTGGTTAGCCCAAAAGGCATGACTAACCACTCATATAGTCCTTCCTTTGTCTTGAAGGCAGTCTTCCATTCATCTCCTTCTCTGATCCGAATCTGATGATATCCACTTTTCAGATCTATCTTTGAGAAATACACAGCTCCACTCAAACAGTCCATAATATCATCCATTCGTGGCAATGGAAACCCGTACTTGATTGTGATCTTGTTTATTGCCCTAGAATCTGTACACATCCTCCATTCTCGATTTTTCTTTAGTGCTAATACCGCTGGTACAGTATAGGGACTCAGACTCTCACGGATCAATCCTCTCTGTAACAGCTCATGTACTTATCTGTTCAACTCCTCACTTTCTGCAGGTGTCATTCTGTGTGCTGCCTTATTCGGCAAACTCACTCCTGGAATCAAGTCCATCTGATGACTGATCTTCCTGACTGGTGGTAATCTATCAGGCACGTTATCGGATACAATATCCTGAAACTCATTCAACAAATCTGCAACTTCTACAGGAACATCTTCTACTTTCTCTTTACCAGCTTTTGGAATTAAAGCAAAACATACATGCTCATGCCTCATACCATTTAGGAAATTTCTTCCGTCAACAAAAGTTATCCTTGCATTACCACATACTTTTTCTTGAGTCTCCTTCAATGGTTTTAGCTTATGCCGCACTCCATCCTTTGTCAAGGAATAGGTATTCGCATGACCATCATGTATAGCACATCTGTCAAACTGCCATGGTCTACCCAACAACATATGACATGCATCCATAGATATGATATCACACAATACCTCATCTTGGTATCCGCCAATCTTGAACTTCACCAGGCATTGTTCATTGACCATGACCTTGTGGTCATCCTGTACCCAGGCAATCCGATATGGATGTGGGTGTTTCTGTCTCTTGAGCTTCAACTTTGTCACCATCTCTTCTGACACCAAAATTGTCAGTGCTTCCACTATCAATAATCACATCACAACATTTACCTTCACACTTGCACCTGGTGCGAAACAGGCTCCTCCTTTGCTCAGGTTCATTCTCACCACTCAACAGGACTCTTCTGTTAATCAACGTTTCTCCTCTTTCAGCATCTTCAAAATTTGATGATCTGGCATCTTCATCTACATGTGCAACTCTGGCTGGCCTTCATTTCTTCTGTCTGTTCTGCCTTGGCACTGAGGACATTCAAATGCCCTATGACCTTCTTCTCCATAGTGAAAACATGTTCCACGGAAGCCTCCTCTTCCAGATCTTTGTCTTGTTCCTCTTTGATCTCTATTATTCTGATCTTGGAAGCGATTAGAATTATTTCGGTGCTGATTCTGACTACTACTAGTGTCATCCTTCTTTTTCGAATCTTCATTTCGGCCACCATATGACCGTCCACCAGATCGTCACCGCGACCTCTTTTGTTTTGTCTGCTCTCGAACTTCTTGTTCAGCTTTTCCTCTACGTTTAGGGCAAATTGGTATGCCTCCTCAATACTGTTCATATCAAACCAGATTCAACTCCTCCTGAATGCTTGGCCTTAACCCATTAAGGTATCGGGCAACTTTCTCCTTATCAGCTTCTGCATGGCCTGTTCTGATGAGGAGTCGATAGAACTCTTCTGTATACTCCTGAACAGATCCTCCTGCTTGCTTCAAACTTTGCATTTTCCTTACTAGATCAAGCTCATAATCAACAGGAATGAACTGTCGCTTCAATTTATCCACCATCCGATCCCATCTTGTGATTTTATCTTTCCCTCTTCTATTTCTCTCTAATTGAATTTCTTGCCACCCAGATCTTCGCATGACCTTTCAGTCTGGCCTTCGCAAATTTGACCCTATCAGATCCTCAACATCTTCATACTCAAAATATTCCTCACATTCATTGATCCAGTCGATCAATTCCTCTGGGTTAAGATTTCCAAAAAATGCAGAATCTCAATCTTAGGTCTTTTCCCCAATCTTGAAAATCGCCCGAAAAAGTCTTTCTTCCTCCTGGTTCACAATTTCAGCTTCTCCTTCTTGATATTCTTCTTCGGCTTCATCCTTGCTTTCGTCTCTGACATTAAGATTCATTCCTCTACGAATCTCTTCTTGTAATGCTCACACTTGTCTCTGCAGCTCTCTAACCTTAGGTGTTACAACACCAGCTCTTCCACCACATTCCCTTCATGGAGGCATTTTTGCGATGCGCGCTGAAACCCTAGCCACGGTTCTGGTGCAAACTGCCTCACAGTCGGCGATCTGTTTACACACTTAAGAACTCATGCTCTGATACAAATGTGGAATTACAAACTTTCAGAATTACAATATGCAAAGCCACATGGGCATTCCCTTACAATATTCTGTAGGACAAAGCCTCGAACTATTACCCAGATCTACTACCCAGAACTATTCTGAACCTGCCTAAGACAATAATACAGCCTTCCTTATATAGGCAATTTTCCACCGCCTGGGAAGGTTCCAGAATTTTAGCCAATAAGGCCGACCAAACTTAGAATTATTTTATTATACATTTTATTACATCATAGTCGGCTCAAGATAACCTTTGAAACCCGAACAGAAAATTTTGAAGAAATTATTTTTCGCCATTTCGGGTGGCCCAACTCCGAAGACCATAAGTCATCACCAGTTGACCCGATCGGCTATTATAACCCCATTTCAGAAATGCCACGAAGCGCTCTACAGGCTTGACTAGCGCAAGCGCCTGTCACCCAAATTTTTGACCTCATCCGGGGCCTCTAAAGCCTTCAAAACTGAGTTCAAAGTTTCTGTACCCTGCTGCCAATACCGAAAATCGTCAATATCTTCCAATATACACTTGATCTGGCAATGAAACTTTACTGGCAGACTTATATGACCAAAATCAACCTCCAAGAAAGAAGTCAGATCATCTGAGCACATACAAAAATTACCAAAATAGTAACTTTCCATAAATAGCAGCTCTGCACAAAATAGCCCTTATTGAAAATAAAAACAAAAATATTTTTGGGTGATGCAAGATTGCTCTTACACCAGGATGCTCTGCATCAGACACCCAGGGTAATTTGAGAAGTGACCCTGTCACGACTCAGGTGTGCAGAGGAAAACCAAGACGGCTAACCTCCTCTTTTGTCAGCCATGATGAATCTTCAACAGGTCATCCTTTCACTTGACCTGATATTCTTCATATGTCCTGTTCCTTGTGCTTCTCCCAACACGACTATCCAGTATATCTTCGATCTCCTTAGTGTCTGAACTAGTTGCTGGAATAATCCACTGTGCTGCTGCGATCTCATCTTCAACACCTCCTTCATGATACTCTGTCAGATCTGAAATGTTAAACACTGGTGAAATATTTAGCTCAGTAGGTAATTCTACCTTATATGCGTTTCCTGAATCATGTTTCTTCAGTATCCTGCATGGTCAAACTTCCTGCATTTCAGCTGCAGCTTGTTATATGTACCAACTGGAAACCGCTCTTTCCGCAAATGAACCATAACTTCATCACCAACTTGAAATTCTTTATACCTCCTTTTCTCATCTGCCTTAGCCTTATACTGTGCATTCATCTTGGTAATATGCTTCCTCACCTCTTCATGGATGTTCTTCAAGTGTTCTGCAAAATTCTCAGCTTCAGCACTACTTATTTCTCCTTTATCTATCTTTCTCAATTCAGATGCATTTTTTGGACTACTTCTATATACAATCTGGAATGGTGATTTACCAGTGCTCTTGTTGACAGAATTATTGTATGCAAATTTCGCCTGTGGTAAAATCAAATCCCATCCTGTTGGCTTATCTCCAACGAAACATCTCAGCAAATTTCCCAAACTTCTATTCACCACCTCTGTCTGTCCATCAGTCTATGGATGATGTGATGAACTGAACTTCAAATCTGTCTTCAACTTCTTCCACAATGTATGCCAGAAATATCCAACAAACTTAGTGTCCCGATCTGAAACTATGGTCTTTGGCAAACCATGAAGTCTCACTACTTCTCTGAAAAATAATTCTGTACATGAACAACATCATTAGTCTTCTTGCAGGGAATAAAATGTGCCATCTTTGAAAATCTGTCAACTACCACAAAAATTGAATCATGTCCCCGCTGTGTCCTCGGTAAACCAAGAACAAAGTCCATGCTGATATCCTCCCAAGGCTTCTCTGGTACAGGTAATGGCTGATACAATCCTGTATTCTACTTCACTCTTTCGCCATCTGACATACTCTGCAACTCTGTACAAAATTCTTCACATCTTGCTGCAACTGCGGCCAATAATAATTCTCACTAACCAAACCAAGGGTTTTGTCATGACCAAAATGTCCAGCCAATCCTCCGCTATGCTTCTCCTTGATGAGATTCTCCCTCATAGAACTTCGTGGAGATGCACAACTGACTCCCTCTGAATAGCATATCATTCTGGATGATGAAATCCAACCATTTCATCCTGTCTAGAGTAACAGGTTCTGTACAAGCTTTGCAAGCTTCACCAAAATCAGGATCCTCTGGATACAAATTCTTGAGTTCCTTGAACCCAACCACTTCAATCTGCATTTCTGTCAGCAATAGTTGCCTTCTGCTAAGAGCATCTGCAACCCTATTAGACTTTCCACTCCTGTGTTTGAAAACAAATGTATAACTCTGCAAAAACTCAACCCATTTCAAATGCCTCTGATTCAATTTTCCTTGACTATTCAAATATTGCAAAGTTTGATGATCAGTATACAAAACAAACTCTTTAGGAAGAAGATAATGTCTCCACTTTTTTTAATGCCTAAACTATAGCATAAAATTCTTGATCATAAACAGAATACTTCCTCTTGGCATCATTTAACTTCTCACTGAAATACGCAACAGGTTTACCTTCTTGTCTCATAATAGCTCCTATTGCAGTACCACTAGCATCACAATCTACTTGAAACACCTTATTGAAATTTGGAAGTGCTAAAATAGGTTGTTCTGTAACTTTTTGTTTCAATAATTGAAAACTCTTTTCTGCTCCATTAGTCCACTTAAACCCTTTTCTATCCCCTCTCATTGTTTCAGTCAAGGGTCCACAAATACTTCTAAAATTTTAGATAAACTTTCTGTAAAAGCTAGCCAAACCATGAAAAGATCTTACCTCAGTAGCACTCCTTAGAGTAGGCCATTCAAGGATAGCCTGTACCTTCTCTGGGTCCATTTTTAGACCTTCTGCTGAAACTACAAATCCTAAATACACTAACTCTTTCTTCACAAAATTGCACTTCTTCAAATTAATCAACAATTTCTCTTCTCTCAGCTTCTCAAATACCATACGAATATGCATCATATGCTCATCCAATGTCTTACTAAAGATCAAAATATCTCTAGGTAACAATGACAAACTTACCCAAAAAAATCTTTCAAAACCTCATTCATGAGCCGCATGAAAGTGCTCGGTGCATTGGTTAGCCCAAAAGGCATGACTAACCACTCATATAGTCCTTCCTTTGTCTTGAAGGCAGTCTTCCATTCATCTCCTTCTCTGATCCGAATCTGATGATATCCACTTTTCAGATCTATCTTTGAGAAATACACAGCTCCACTCAAACAGTCCATAATATCATCCATTCGTGGCAATGGAAACCCGTACTTGATTGTGATCTTGTTTATTGCCCTAGAATCTGTACACATCCTCCATTCTCGATTTTTCTTTAGTGCTAATACCGCTGGTACAGTATAGGGACTCAGACTCTCACGGATCAATCCTCTCTGTAACAGCTCATGTACTTATCTGTTCAACTCCTCACTTTCTGCAGGTTGTCATTCTGTGTGCTGCCTTATTCGGCAAACTCACTCCTGGAATCAAGTCCATCTGATGACTGATCTTCCTGACTGGTGGTAATCTATCAGGCACGTTATCGGATACAATATCCTGAAACTCATCAACAAATCTGCAACTTCTACAGGAACATCTTCTACTTTCTCTTTACCAGCTTTTGGAATTAAAGCAAAACATACATGCTCATGCCTCATACCATTTAGGAAATTTCTTCGTCAACAAAAGTTATCCTTGCATTACCACATACTTTTTCTTGAGTCTCCTTCAATGGTTTTAGCTTATGCCGCACTCCATCCTTTGTCAAGGAATAGGTATTCGCATGACCATCATGTATAGCACATCTGTCAAACTGCCATGGTCGTACCCAACAACATATGACATGCATCATAGATATGATATCACACAATACCTCATCTGGTATCCGCCAATCTTGAACTTCACCAGGCATTGTTCATTGACCATGACCTTGTGGTCATCCTGTACCCAGGCAATCCGATATGGATGTGGGTGTTTCTGTCTCTTGAGCTTCAACTTTGTCACCATCTCTTCTGACACCAAATTGTCAGTGCTTCCACTATCAATAATCACATCACAACATTTACCTTCACACTTGCACCTGGTGCGAAACAGGCTCCTCCTTTGCTCAGGTTCATTCTCACCACTCAACAGGACTCTTCTGTTAATCAACGTTTCTCCTCTTTCAGCATCTTCAAAATTTGATGATCTGGCATCTTCATCTACATGTGCAACTCTGGCCTGGCCTTCATTTCTTCTGTCTGTTCTGCCTTGGCACTGAGGACATTCAAATGCCCTATGACCTTCTTCTCCATAGTGAAAACATGTTCCACGGAAGCCTCCTCTTCCAGATCTTTGTCTTGTTCCTCTTTGATCTCTATTATTCTGATCTTGGAAGCGATTAGAATTATTTCGGTGCTGATTCTGACTACTACTAGTGTCATCCTTCTTTTCGAATCTTCATTTCGGCCACCATATGACCGTCCACCAGATCGTCCACCGCGACCTCTTTTGTTTTGTCTGCTCTCGAACTTCTTGTTCAGCTTTTCCTCTACGTTTAGGGCAAATTGGTATGCCTCCTCAATACTGTTCATTCAAACCAGATTCAACTCCTCCTGAATGCTTGGCCTTAACCCATTAAGGTATCGGGCAACTTTCTCTTATCAGCTTCTGCATGGCCTGTTCTGATGAGGAGTCGATAGAACTCTTCTGTATACTCCTGAACAGATCCTCCTGCTTGCTTCAAACTTTGCATTTTCCTTACTAGATCAAGCTCATAATCAACAGGAATGAACTGTCGCTTCAATTTATCCACCATCCGATCCATCTTGTGATTTTATCTTTCCCTCTTCTATTTCTCTCTAATTGAATTTCTTGCCACCAGATCTTCCGCATGACCTTTCAGTCTGGCCTTCGCAAATTTGACCCTATCAGGATCCTCAACATCTTCATACTCAAAATATTCCTCACATTCATTGATCCAGTCGATCAATTCCTCTG
>BSBK01011233.1:0-26152 GCA_027943335.1 Chamaecyparis obtusa | reverse complement strand
GTATATGTACATATGTACATACATATATATATATATACGTGTACATATATATACATACATATATATATGTATGTATATGTATATATGTACATGTACGTATATATATATATATATATATATATATATATATATATGTATGTATATACATGTATGTATATATATGTATATATGTATATATATGTGTATATATATATATGTACATGTACATATATATATATATCTATATGTACACATATATATATATATATATATATATATATATATATATATATATATATATGGGTAAAAGCATAATTAGGTGTCACCTTTTAGGTTAACTTATCAACATAGTTAAATTTTAGTATCTCTAACTAAAAATTAATTTTGGTCAAACATATGGTCTAGTTAGATTCATTTTAGCTAAGTTAAATAAGTGCTTTAATTTGTCCAATTGAAAATATTTATTAAATGCATGTTTTATACTACTTTGGGTCTAATTACCATTAATTAAAATTATTTCAAAAAAGTGGCATTTCAATAACTCATAATCTTTTTAATGATATTTTTAAAAAAATAAAAAATACACTTTTGTAGAGATCAGAGTCAAGAATATTCTCATATATATTTTATAGTGTTTTAATTAGACATAGTTTATTGTAATAAAAAAAATATTTCAAGTAGGTATTTTAGCAGTCAAAGAGATGTTGTTTCAGAGAAAGAAAGAAATATTAAATCATATTAAATAAATTTGAAAAACACATGGTGCACTAGAGGAGAGAGTCCTCTTCAAGAATATATATTTCTTTTTCTAATTGGGATAGATTTGTTATGAAAATTATGTTGCGAGATAAAAAATATCAATTTAAGTGAGTTGAAATTTGAATTTTTATCAAAGAGAAAATATAGGTCACAAACCAATTTTTATTTCTTCATGCACTAGCTATATATGTCATCTATGACATAGTTTGAAATTAGGGAAAAAAATATTTATTTACATATAATTTTTTAGTGGGAACTAGACCCCTAATTTTCAACATTTTTCAGCAATTGAAAAATTGTATTTAAAAATTAAAAAAATATATCAATTATTATTCAAAATAATTATTAAAAATATTAATCATAAAATTCATCCATTTTATCACATTTAATTAGTTTACATCATCTTCAAATTTTAAAATAAATGTCATTTTTATACTATTGAAGTTGAACAGCTTTTACCCATATATATATATATATATATATATATATATATATATATATATATATATGTATATATATATGTATATGTATATGTATATGTATATGTATATGTATATGTATATGTATATGTATATCTATATGTATGTGTATATGTATATGTATATGTGTATGTATATGTGTGTGTGTGTGTATGTATATGTGTATGTATATGTACATATATATACATATACCTATCTATATATATATTTATATATGTACGTATATATATATATATATATATATATATATATATATATATATATATATATATATATATATATATATATATATAGATATAGATATATGTATATGTATACATATACGTACCTATATATATATATATATATATATATATATATATATATATATATATATATATATATATATATATATATATGTACGTATATGTACATATATGTACATATATGTATATACACACATGTACATATATATGCATATATGTATATATATTTGTGTGTGTGTGTGTGTGTGTGTATATTGTTATCCAAAATTACAGCATACAAAAGAATAAACACAAATAGGAAAATATTGCATTTTTAGGGTCTAATTAACAGTATCTTTCAGGTATTGTTGATTAGCATTTTATTATTACATTCATTATCAGATTTTATTATTGTACTCTAAGTATTGATCACATTTCAAATTTTAAAAATTCATAATTGATCATTACATTGTGCATTCAACCTAAATGTAGTATACAAGTGTCTTTTCATATTTCATGTTTCATGTCAATCAAAGAGTACATTTTGCATAATAGAAAGCATGATAGAAGTATGGAGTAGAGGTCCCATGCATTGCCTTTTTGTCTATTTATTGTCGGTTGTCTGTCAGGTCCTAGGTCTTCAAGTCCAAGTCTTCATCTCCATGAGGTTTTTAGGGTTTTTACCTGCATCATGAGAGAAAAAATGGTGTTAGATCCAATTGGATCTAAGCAATGCATGAAACACAAACAACATACAACTACAATCAATTCTTTTAAATGTTGCATATCTATCTAGTAAATTCAATGCAATAAAGAAATTTGTATCCACAATAAGTGAAAGATGGTATTAAAGGGACTTGTTTTCTAAACATGAAACCATTTACTATTCATGGTCATTCTGATGTATGTTGTTATTTTTATAAACTAGATATCTGAATGAAAGGGACTTAGTGTTTTCAACTAAGAAACCTTTTTCAGAAATAACAGGATCTTGGTAGATTAGTGAACATAATAACTTGAATTTTGATTCACAAGTGTCATTCCTTTTGACATTTTCATAAACAGAATTATTTACTATGTTCACTAACCTAACAAGATTACAATGTTGTTGTTTGAAGAGCTTAATAGAATATATTGTAGTGTTCCAAGCTGACTGGTTTTAACATCACAGTCAGAGAAAGAAGATGTAGTGCAAAATGCCTTCCAAAATGTTATAGTAAAGTGCCAAATTGCAAAAAATAGTCATGTTCAAATGCCAAGATACAACTGCATAATCACTGATATTGCATATCTTTAAGGTACCCATGTTCAATAGTATTGTTGAATCCAAAGTACAAACTCAATAAATTCATTGTTGTTGCTGATTAATGAAAGAGAAATGCTACAGAATTGAGCTTAATGATATGAAAATGTTTTCAGTTTATATTTAATGGATGTCACGAGCTCATGCTCGAACTTCATTGAATTTCATTATGATGTCTTTGAATGTCACGAGCCTATGCTCGAACTTCTTAGACAAGAAATAATAACATTTTTCATCTTTTGCATTTCTTATATCAAAAGTTCAGATTCAGCATTAAACAAAGGAAAGACTGTGTTCAAGCATGGTAATATGTACTAGTGAATTTAAAGATGTTCATTGTTTTCAATGTTGAATTCAAGAATCAAAATGACTATTCTCATTTATCAGTTGGAATAAAAAGGACATAAAAATGACTGGTGAAATAATGCAATAGTGATTGTGCTTTTTAGAGCATTAAGACAATGAGCTTTTAAAGCTTATGATTATCCATGGAGCTGTAAATACTTTTGAAGAATGATTGATGCTTATGGGTACAATGGTACATAGTTTTGGGCTACAATGCTGGACTGATCAAAATGACTGGTATTGAAAAGGTTAAAAACATGATCACTATTTTTTATAATAGTAAATCCTTATGGCTCTTTTATTAGCCAAGTCATATTTCAATAAAAATGAAATAACTGGTGAAGTACTATTGCAATAATAGACTATGCTAGCATCAGGTATAATAGTATTGAAATAGTCACTTTGATGGTTCAATAGTGAACAAATATATGCAAGATAGTCAAACTTTGAAGTTCAACAGACATCTACAGCCGAGCTATGAAGTTCATGTATTCATCTATCGAGCTATGAGTAGAATGTTTAATGTTTTACAAATTTTCAAGCATCTTCAAGACATCTACAGCCGAGCTATGAGGGTTACAAAATTTATCAGGGAACAAGCTATAAGAAATAATGAAAAAAATTTCAAACTAACTGTTTTGTTTTAAGTTTCTACCAACTGACAATGCAAAAGTATCATTCATGGGCTGAATATCAAAGTGAGTTCTTATTTTGTGCCATTGAATCATTTGTACAGTGGCTTGAAGGAAGTTTATAGTTTTCCTTAAATATTATCATATATTCCAAGAAAAGAGGAGGAAGCAAAGATATAAAAAGGATGCATTCAAGCTACAGACAGGAGTGCGAAACCAAAATGATCAAGTTTAGTAGTAAAAGAACAAAAGACCCTGTTTCAAAAGTAGATGGAGGGTACGGTAATAGTTATCTCATTTTTCCTTGCAAAAAGCTTGTGTCTATTGGAATCTATGCTCAGAGATGAAGTCACAATTGCCATGGCACAGTCAGAAGCTATGACTGAAAGATGCATGTCATAGCTTTTGAGCCAAGTAACATTTCCTCATCTCTCAATCAAAGCTTAGGCTAAGTCGAGCCAACTGGAGAAAAACCCACAAATTATGGAGTTAGTGAACTGTTAAGATGTAAAAGTACCCATATCAAAAGATGAAAAACAAACAATTTTTGAACTTCATGCCAAGTTAAAACCAGGTCAAATGTAAAAATGCTTACCTTTAGTGAGAATGTGGTCAAGTCCAAAGCCCAAGTTAACTTCATAGTCAAACTGTGACTGATGATAGAAGAGCTTGAGGCCGAGTCACAGTTAGAACGAGACTCATGGATGTAAAAATACTCATAGGCTATGAGTTATCCAGTCACATTTGCAAGCCAAGGAGGGAGCCATAAATCAAGCATCATTCATAGCAAAGAATAGTTACAGGCCAAGATATATGCTAAAGCTGAGAAGAAAGCCACAGTTAAACACTAGTTCCAAACTGAGAAAGGAGTTGTAGCTCAAACACATCATTCACATGCTATGAGTCATCAATTGAGCAAAGATAAATCACAAGCCGAGCTTCAAAGCTCAATGATGAAACTTCTGTCATAGTCAAGATTGCACAAAGGTGATCTCAAGATCACAAGTAGAGAGCTCAAGCTCACATAGAACAACCTCTCAGTTCAAAATCCGATGCCAAAGAATTCTTCAATAAAATAGACTGGATTCATGCTATTCGTGTAAGCTATATACAAGATTTTCACAGAGTTTTCTCATAGTTAGGGTTTCTCCCTATTCTTCTTAGAGAAGCTGAATGAAGACACTAGGTTCAAGAATGAAAATAGTTTTGGATATTTGGAGTCCACAACAAACTGAATTAAATGCCATTAATGCATATGTCCACATCTTGGAAGGAGCTCGATTATCATAGTGCCACTTCACTACCTTATTGTTCACGTAGAGTTCAAGTGGTTAAGAGTGGTCATGATGACCCTCTTTCAATTGGAATTTCACAGACTTAGGAATTTATTCCTAAGTTAGTTTTAGGTAGTATAGATTCTTATTTATTTAGAATTTCTATCTCAAATTAAATAAGTTAAATGTTGGTAAAACATTGTAAAAAGGATTTGTATCCTTATAAACCAACATTTAGGGCATTGGTTGTGGTAGTTTTCATAGGCTTAGATCTTGGCATATTTTTTGGCCAAATTAGGGCAAATAACAAAGGCTTGAATTTTCAGATTTGAGGCTTAGGCATGTTATAAAATTGATTTTCATTATTAGTTTAAGGGGTTGCAGATTTTGGAGAGGAGGCTAAAAGTGAACATATTGTTCCCTGATGTCTTATTGATTTTGTTTGTAACCTATTTGTCAGATTTTGAAGAGTAATAAAGCAGAGGATCTATTTGCTCATATATTTTGGAGTTTTGATTTCAAATCCTATTTTCATCTTTCTTCCTAAGTGTTTATTCATTTTGATAGCTAGGAGAAGTAAATGTTTTCCTATTCCTCCTTTAGGTGATCAAAATTCAAACCTTATGAAGAATATGTATGTTTGTTAATGGATTAAGCTATTTGTCGTCTATGCCCTAGTAGTCAAGTCTTTTAGCCTATATGTTGATCAGTGATTCAAAGTGTCGAGCTTTTTAGTGTATGAGTTGGGATTACTATTTTACCTTCCAATCAAAGTCTGATTTCATTTTTGGTGTATCACCCTATTTCCCTTAAGTTTTAAAATTACTTTTCCCTTTTCCCATCAAGTTTTCAATCAGGAGGTGATATCTCATATCAAATAGGAACTGACCTAGAATCCAGAGACTCCTTCTTAATTAGAGTCCACCCACAACTCAAGAAGGTTTGCATTTTTAGGATAGAATACTGTGTATCCCTAATGCCTGAGTTGGGGTGGTATTTCTAAACCTGAATAGTTTTTGGCATGTCTGGTGGGACCTTGTGATACATGAATCGAATCCAAATAAGGAGTGTTAAAGAATTTGAGTATTTGTAGTTGTCTTTCACTAGGAGAGGTAGAACTATCCTAAAGAGAGCCAAGAGGTCCTAGAGAGCTTTCAACTCAGCCTGTTCAAAGAGGTAGGAGACCTGGGAGACCAAGGAAGTTAAGATGTGAAAGAATTTTAGCTCCTCCCTCTTACCGTATTGAGTTTCTATATTCAGAATAGGAGGTTTTTGAAGATCTTGGAGCTTCTCAAAGAAAAGTTGTTCCTGAATAGCCACCACTGGTAAATCAGACTGTACCATCTAGTTCCAGTACAACACATCAAGTAATGGAAAGAAATCTGCCATTTGTGCCTTTTGATCAAGGTAGTCCTCTGAGGATTGCAAATCACAACAACATTTTGTTGGCTGCTTTGAAGAGCTTGCCATCATTCACTGGAGAAGGACAAGTAATAACCATTGAACATATCAGAGATGTTGCTACTCTTTGTAACGTCCATCACATCATGGTAGAAGATGTAGTGTTGAAGCTATTAGCTACATAATTAAAGGGTAAAGCCCTTGATTGGTTCAAGACCCTTCTAGTGGACTCTATTCCTGCTTGGGATGTTTTGGGAGAAAGACTTTCCAAATTCTTTGAGGACAAGTCTGACAACTTGTCTTTGGTGGAGCAATTAACTACTATCAAGAGGGCTCCACAAGAGGAAATGAGTGATTTCAATCTTCGTTTCCAAAAGACTTGGAACAGGATTCCTATTACGATAAGACCTTCGGCTGAATATGCATTTTTGTATTATTTAAAAAGTTTGAATAGCGATGTTTCTGTTATGGTTCAATCTATGGGGGGTACTTCATTGCCCCTAGCTTTTGATATCTCTATTAGGGTAGAGAATAGTCTAATTTAGGCAGGAAAGATAGCTCCTAGACCAACCTATTCCTTTCTTTCCAAGTAGTCAATCCAATATGCCATTGATTGTCTCACCTCTATTTGTTGTCCCATCATTTAAAACCCTAGAGGTAGTACCTGTTGCCCCTCTTAATAAATTGTAGAGTATTAAAGACAGTCAGCAAAAGATAGAGAATTTGTTGCAGTCTTTTGGTAATGAACTAGTGACCCTTAAGAGGAATCAAGCACAAGCAAACCCTGTAACTCAAAATCAATTTTCTAGTTCTTCATCCCAATATCCTAATCAGCCCAATTATCAAGCTAATAGGAAGCAATTCCAAGGGAGTAATAATGTAAACAGACAGAATTGGAATCAGAGGCCTAATAAGCAATATAATTCTACACCTCTTAATACTATCAGGGATATTGCTCCTAGCCAGAATAACATTGCTACTAACTAGTGTTTTCCATGCAATCAAGCTCATGATCAATCAACATGTTCCAATGGAGTTCTTAACCAGGCTCTTATGGTTAAAATTCAATGAATTCACAATAGAATGTACCTATTGAAGAGGTTCAACAATAGCCAGATTAGAGTATCACAGATACTGGTTTCTTAAATTGGCAAGAGGAGTTTTCTGCTTTGAATGATGATTCACCCGTTTCAGTAAATACCAGAGCTAAAAAGAGAGCTCTTGAGTTAGATCAATCAGATGGTAATGTACCCTCTACACTAGTCTCAATTTTAAAGAATCCATCTTCTTCATCTAGTAAGGATCAAAATCAAAAGAATGCTAATCAAAGTTCTCTTAGATCTCCACAAAAGGTACAGTTTGCTATTCCCTATAACATTGTTGATACTATGAAGAAAATGAATGTAACCTTGTCTATGTGGGAAACCTTAGCTAATCTAGGACAGACTAAAATTTTAAAGGAAGGGTTGTCCATGTTGACAACCAGTTCACAGAAAGTTGTACAATAGCCTCCTAGAATGGTTATGGCTAACTTTGAGCCTCTTAAAGCTCAGGAAAAGGCACCAAAAGAAGAAAATAAACCTACTAAAATTCAGCAACCATCAATACAAGATAGTAAAAAGGCTGCAGATTTGAAGCAATCAGTAGTGACAGTTGATAAAAAACTAGCAAATGACCAAAAGACAACTGAAAAGGAAGGTAAGAAACCTACAAATAATAAGCCTCCTCCTTTTTATGTTTAATTGATTATTGGAAACAAATTAGTGCATAATTGTATGGTAGACAGTGGTGCAAACAATATTGTCATGCCTAAGAAAATAGCTAATTTGTTGGATTTAAAGTATGAACCCCTTGAGAAAGGAGTGGTCCATCTTGATGGTACTTTAGTCAAGATCTTAGGGGTTGTTAAAAATGCAAGCTTGACCTTACACTCATGTCTAAATTTCTCAATTCCTCAAGATATTTATGTCATAGATCTGCCACCTTATTTTGCTATGTGTCTGTCAAGGGACTTTACAACTAAAATAGATGGTTATTTCTCATCAGATTAGTCTCACCTATATTTTGGAACTAGATATGGTACTAAGGTAACCATAAAATTAGATTTATTGGCCAAGGATCACATAGAGCCTTACAATCTGAGACCTATTAATGCAAGTTGTGTGATTATGGATTCAGATTAAATTAAAGATTATTCAGCTTATAACACACAAACTGAGGAGTATCCTAATATTGTTTTGGATGAATGGGCCACTAGAAATTATCAGAATAATGATATGTTTGATGCTGGTTTTGGTAACTATATGATTTTAGAGCCTGCTGCATTTTTGTCTAATCTGATTAAAGATCAAGATTCTGAATCTGAATTATCTAACCAGCTATGGGATTTATATTTTGATGGATCTAGGAATAAGGCTGGTATTGGTGCAGGGGTTATGTTAGTTTCACTTGATGGTGATAAATTTTATGCTCCATACAAATTATCTTTTCCATGTTCTAACAATGTGGCTGAATATAAAAGTCTGATTCAGGGTCTAGAGTGGACAAGAAAAAGAAGAATCAAATGCTTAAGGGCGTTTGGGGACAGTGAATTAATAGTAAATCAAGTGAGAGGTATTAATGCTATTAAAAATGATCTTTTAAAGATGTATAAATCTAGAGTATCTGATATCTTGGATGATTTTGATGCATTTAACCTCATTTCTATTCCTAGAAAGAAAAATCAGCATGCTAATAAGTTGGCTGGTATTGGTGCACATGTTTCAATTACAAAAAATAAAGGGAAGATTTTAGATCAGTCACATGTCAAAATTATTGTTAGGCCATCTATCCCAGACAATGATATCAATTGGCAGGTTTTTAATACTGATGAACACATTTTAAGTTTTATGATTGAAATTGAAGATTTCTCAGCTCCTAAAAATGATAAACTTAATCAACAAATGGAAGATCAAATCATTCAGCTCAAGACCAACAAGCTCCCAAAAGGATTGGTCAGCTTAAAGTCAACTTTCAACTCTGATGATCAGTTTAAGAGGAATAAAACCAGCCTGCTAATCAAAGAAGATCACTATGAAGAAGTGGAGATATTTAGAGACAAGTGTTTAAAGGTTGGTAAAATTAATTCTCCTAAAGAAAAGGAATTGTTTATTGATTTATTTAGAGAATATAATGATGTGTTTGCATGGGATTATACTGATTTGAAAGGATTTGATCCCCAATTAACCCAACATACTATAGAGTTGGAACCAAATTCTAGGCTAATCAGACAAAGGCAAAGGCCCATAAACCCCAAGTTAGAACCTTTAATGCTAAAAGAGTTAAGAAAACTTTTGGATGGTGGTATTATATTTCCTATCAAACACACATCCTGGGTTTCCAATTTAGTTCCAATAAGGAAAAAGAATGGAGAAATAAGACTTTGTGTAGATTTTAGAGACCTTAATAGGGCATCTCTGAAGGATAGACACCCTCTTCCTTCCATGGAACAAATTTTTCAATATGTCTCAGGTTCAAAGAGATTCTCACTCTTAGATGGGTATTCTGGTTACAACCAGATTTTAGTTAAAGAATCTAATCAATTCAAAACAACCTTCATAACTAAATGGGGTACAATGGCTTATAGAAGAATGCCATTTGGATTATCAAATGCGGGAGCTACCTTCCAGAAAGTAATGGACATGGCTTTCAGGAATTTGATGTATAAGTTTGTTCTAGTATACCTAGATGATGTTACAATTTACAACAAAGTTGCAAACCAACACATAGATCATCTGAGACAAGTTTTACAGAGATGCAGAGAGTTTGGGATCTCTCTTAACCCAAAGAAATCAGTTTTTATAGTTCATGAGGATAAACTTTTAGGATACCAAGTGTGTAAAGAAGGTACAACTATTGATCCAGAAAGGATTCATGCAATTCTAGAACTATCATTGCCAAAACATAAGAAAGGATTGCAGAGTTTTATTGGGAGGATAAATTTTGTTAGACGCTTCATCCCTGATATTGCAAATTTTTAAAAACCTTTGAATGCTATGCTAAAGAAAGATGTACCTTTTAGCTGGACTAATGAGGGAAAGAGGAGTTCTGAACAAATTAAGCAGGCTTTGTCATCAACCCCTACTTTAACTAATCTTGATTTCTCTAAGGATTTTATTTTATATGCTTATGGTGATTTTGACACTATTTCAGCAATGTTGGTGCAAAGGAATGAAGATAAACAGGAGCAACTAGATGCTTTTTTTAGAAAAGGTATGGATGATTATGAGAAAAGGTATAATTTTGTTGAAAAATATATATTAGATATTATTAAAGCTTTGAAAAAATTTAAGCATTTGGTTGCTAGAAATAAAGTACATCTGATGGTTGCACATCCTAGTATTAAGGAGTTCTTGTTGAACAAAGATGTCAATAAAAAGAAAGCAGGTTGGATAACAAGAGTTATGGAATATGATGTGCAAATTCATGTAACTAAGCTAGTTCGAGGAAAAGGCCTCTATGCTCAGATGGCAAATGAAGAAAATAAGGCTGAAGCCACTAAAGAGGCTGCCTTACTCCAAGAGAATTATGTATTAATCAATGATTCAACATCTTGTTTATCAGATATGACTAGATTTCTGCAAACTATCCAATGTCCAATAAATCTTGATAAAGCTAAAAGAAGGTACTATAGGTTACAATCAATTCCTTATATTCTTATTGATGGCATTCTTTATAGGAAGGATTTTTCTGGTATGCTTCTTAAGGGCATTAATTACATTGATCAAAACAAGATCTTATATGAGTTTCATGATGGATCTTATGGGGGGCATTTCAGTCCTAAAACTATAGTTTGGAAAATTTTAAGAGCTGGTTATTATTGGCCAGGTTTATTCAAAGATGCTCATTCTTGGGCAAGAAAATGTAAAAAATGTGCTATGTTTGCAGGAAAGAAAAAGATGACAACATTTCCATTAAAGCCAATTGTTGTGGATCAGCCATTTAATAAGTGGGGAGTGGACTTTATAGGTCCAATAAATCCTAATTCAAGTGCAGGTCATAAATGGATTTTGACTGCTACAAACTACTTTACCAGATGGACGAAGGCCATTACATTGAAGGAGTCTACTGGATTTGTTGTGTTGAAATTTTATGAAGATATTATAACCAGGTTTGGTGTTCCCCAGTCAATAATTTTAGATAATGCTTTAGCTTTTGTTGGTTCAGCTATAACAGAGTGGGCAATTAAAAATGGCATTTATCTTAATACTTCTTCTAACTATTACCCTCAAGGTAATGGTCTTGTAGAGTCTACTAATAAAAACTTGATTAGGATTATCAAAAAGACTTTGCAGGAAAATAAGAGAGATTGACATTCTAAACTAAAGGTAGCTTTATGGCTGGATAGAATCACACCAAAACAAGTTATTGGGAATTCTCCCTGTGTTATGGTTTATGGTAAAGAGGCAAGATTGCCAATTTCCACAGAGTTTCCAGCTTTACATCTAGCTGATCAAATGATGTTGTTTGAAGAGGAAGATCCTCTTAAGCTGAGATATGCTGAATTTATTCAGCTTGAAGAAGAAAGGAGAAAATCATTGAAAAATATGGAGTTAAAGAAAGAGCAAACTAAAAGATCTTTTGACAAGAGAGCTACACCCAGAGATTTCAAGGAGGGTGATTTAGTACTCAAGTGGGATGTGTTGCAGAGCAAACCAGGCCAGCATGATAAATTTGACAATTTTTGGTTAGGCCCTTTTGTTATTACATCGTGCAAAGAAAATAATTTTTTCCAGTTATCTACAACTAATGGAGAAGTTCTATAGATTCTAGTTAATGGAATACACCTCAAGCTTTGCTTTGAGGGTTAGGTTAAGTCTAGTTTTATTTTTCAATAAGTGTTGTCCAAGCACTAGGTCTCTAGGTTGCATGAGTCTAGATTAGATGCATTTTCATTTTAATAATGGTTGCATTCATGAGTTCTAGTTTTCTAACTCTATTGCTCAATGATAAGGATTGTAGGTCATGTCTAGCAGGCATACATCCAATAGAAGTCACCAAAAATGTTATCCAAAATTACAACATATAGAAGAATAAACACAAATAGGAAAAGGTTGCATTTTTAGGGTCCAATTAACACTATCTTTTAGGTATTATTGATTAGAATTTCATTATTACAATCATTATCAGATTTCATTATTGTACTCTAAGTATTGATCACATTTCAAATTTCAAAAATTCATAACTGATCATTACATTGTGCATACAACCTAAATGTAGTATACAAGTGTCTTTTCATATTTCATGTTTCATGTCAATCAAAGAGTACATTTTGCATAATAAAAAGCATGATAGAAGTATGGAGTAGGGGTCCCATGCATTTCCTTTTTGTCTGTTTATTGTCAATTGTCTGTGTTGGAAACTGCAATTGAAACAATTGTTGTATTATCATTGATGTCAAACCTTAACTGGTAAGATTGTTGCTACTTAGGAAAGTACTATATCTATTTGAGTGTTGCTAAGGGGCTAAGCAAGGTTGGTAACAATAGCACCTAAAGGAAAGGTTGAGTTATCTTGATACTACAAAGTGTACTTGACTATGTTGCACAATGATGAGTTAATGTATTGTTTATCTTAGTAAGACTGAAAACTAAACTAGTAGGCTTAACCAAGAAAAGAATGGAAAAATCATGTTTAAGCTGAGTAATGTTAGTGTCGATCGAGTTGGTATATGCTGAGAAAAATTATAGTGTCGACCGAGCATCAGTTAATTGCCAAGGAAGATAGTGTAAGTTGAGGAAACTGTTTTAGTAATGACCAAGCTTTCTACATGAAGACTGAGTGGACAATCATAGTATTGACCGAGCATCAACAATTTTATATTTGAGGAGAATTTAATTTTGGAGCAGACATTGCTGAATTCTTGGATTATGTAAAACGTGTTGACTTTATTTATTGATTGTTTGGAAGCATTAAATGCACTATAAAATGTTTTATTGTAAATCTTTAAGAGATTTGAGATGATTCTAGAAAAGGAGCCAAAGAACATGAAGTGGGTAGATTCAATGAATCTGACCTAACCCTAAGATCTATGAAGAGATTGAGCGGCAAAAGATGAGTTAACCTAATTGAGGGAAATATAAGGCAACCTAAGCATTTTGATATGTATGTACATGGAGAACAAAGAATGCTGGAAGAGTAAAGTTTTACTGACTGTTTAAGCAGAAAAGGCTGAAGGAGAATTATGGTGATTGCTTGAAGAAAAGTTCTGAGTAGATTAGAGATGGAAATGGCAAAGTTTCAAAGTCAGTAAACCAGCATTAGTGTATAGAATCAGATCTGATATTTGCAAAGTGAGTTGTATATTTTTCAGATAATACTGCTACTACTTTCTAACCATTGTAACAGTCAAAATCCTTTTAACAGATGTTGACCTAACAGTCATATGTTAAATCCTTTGAACAAGGTTGCATTCTAATGGAGTGTATGTAAGTCCTATGACCAGGCTCACTTTTAACAGGGTGATTGAAATCCTTTAACCGGGTCACGCCTGATAGTGTGTATTGTAACCTTTGACAGGGTTGGCTTTTTACCGAGCTCACTTTAGAAGAGTGAAAATAATAGTAGCATGTTACAAAGTGGTTTTTCCCAAATTGGGTTTCCACTATAAATCCTGGTGTTCTTGTGCGAATGTTTTGGTTTGAACATTACTATGTTTTGCAAGTTAAGTTACAGCTGGGTAGTGGACTACATTGTTAGATGTTTCTATTATTGAATCAGTGATGACCAAGTTTGTTTTGGTTATTGGATCTGATTTAGAGATAAGTTTTTGAGATTGTTTTATACATCAGGACTTGAGAACAACTGATTCACCCCCCCTCTCTATTGTTCTAAATCATATTAACAATTGGTATCAGAGCTTTGTTGCTTATTATTAGTGTTGACAGAAATCAAGTTTAAAGGGGCTTGAAGCAAATGATCAAGATGTATAAGAAGGAGGTACCGAAGCTGAACAAGGAAAACTTCCCTGCATGGCAAAGCTTGATGAAGCTGCATTTGGCTGGTATTGGTGACTCTGTTAAGTACTACATTGAGAACATTTATGTCTCACCTGTCGCACCTTTGATTGCTGAAGAAATGAGAGCTAAGCAAGAACATAATTAGGCAATGCTGGAAATTGCATCTGCCCTAAGCTATCCAAAATTTGAGGACATTAAGGACTGCACAACTATGAAGGATATGTGGGACACTCTTGCAAGGGTCTATGGTGGTGACTTGAATGTGCTGAAAGCAAAGACTGAGAGTCTTAGAGGTAAGTTTGATGAAATGAGAATGCAAGGAGGTAAAAACATTGCACAATATTGTGGTAGAATAAAAGTTGTGAATGCTATTAGAGGAGCAAATGGGACTATTGATGATGAAACTATAATTGGGAAAGTACTAAGAACCCTGCATCCTATATATGCTATTAAGATCTCAGCTATTCAGGAATCTAGATGTAACTCTGCTAATGTGCTTACTTTGGAAAGTTTGGTTGGTAAGCTGACTGCTTTTGAACTCTCTAACTATGATAATTTCACTATTGGAAGCATTGGAAATGTTGAATCTGCTTTCAAGTCACAGCTAGTTCTAAATAAGCCAAAGAAAGAAAAAGAAAGATGTGTCAGTGAGTGTGAAAGTGAAAGTGACAGTGACACTTCTGATGAAGACCTAGAAGATCTAGAAGCTCTTATGGGTAGAAGACTAAGAAGGGGAAAAGGAAAGTATAAAGGTAAACTCCCTATTATATGTTTTGCATGTAATAAAGTTGGTCATATAGCTGCTAGATGTCCTGACAGGAAGGATAAATATGATGAAAGGAAAAGCAAACACAAAGACATAAAAGATGACAGAAGCTACCAATGGAACAAAGACTACAAAGTAAAAGGTAAGAAATCTTGTTACATTGCTGAAAAAGAGAATGACACTAATAGTGATGATTTTGAAATTGAGGTAGTCTATGTTGCAATGAAAGATGAATCTGATGAGGATGAGAAAACTGCATTGATATCTTATGTGAACAAGAATGATAAATGGATTATTGACATTGGTTGTTCACATCACATGACTGGTGACAAAAATAAGTTTGAGACCTTACATCATTACAAAGGTAAAAGTGTAAAATTTGGTAATGATGCACCATGTCCTATTAGAGAAAAAGGTTTGATTAAACTGACTGATAAGATATCTTGTGAAAATGCATATTGGGTTAAAGGTCTTAATTACAATATGTTAAGTGTTGCTCAACTTAACAAAACTGGTTACCAAGTGGAATTTCATCATAAGCAAACTAAAATATTTAATGCTATTGGAGAATTGATTGGAAGTGGTGATCAGACTAGAGGTAATTTGTTCTATCTTGACCTATCTGAAGAAACATGTTTAATTGCACAACTTGATGATATTTGGTTATGGCATAAAAGGCTATGTCATGTTAACTTTGACAATCTGTTAGAGATAAGTAAGAAGAAAAAGGTAAGAGGTCTACCTAGATTGAAGAAACCTGAGAATGTAATGTGCAAGGAATGCCAGTTAGGAAAAATGACAAAGTCAAGTTTCAAGAGTAAATCCTTTACTTGTGAAAACATTTTAGATTTGGTTCATACTGACCTTTATGGACCTATGGGTGTACAAAGTTACTATGGTGCTAGATACTTTATCTTATTTGTTGATGATCATACTAGGATGATGCATGTGATGTTTCTAAAAGAAAAATCTGAAGCTTTTCAATTCTTTAAGTGGTATTTGGCTAAGGTTGAAAAGGAGACAGGTAGGAACCTAAAATGTCTTAGATCTGACCGAGGTGGAGAATTTACATCAAATGAATTTAATGTATTTTACAATGATAGAGGAATTAAAAGACAGATGTCTGCACCTAGAACACCTCCACAGAATGGTATAGCAAAAAGGAGAAACATATATATCTTGGATTGTGCAAGGACATTGATGATTGAAAAGAATGTGGCACATAAATATTGGAAAGAAGCTATAAGCACTACTGTCTACACTCTTAACCGGGTATAGATCAAGAAAGGTACAAATTTGACACCCTATGAATTATGGCATGGGTATGCACCGAGTGTTAAATACTTTAGAATCTTTGGAAGTAAGTGCTATATATTAAAAGACACTAGGAATGGAAAGTTTGATGCTAAGAGTGATGAAGGCATATTACTAGGGTACTCCAAAAAAAGTAAAGCTTATAAGTGTTTGAACTCTAACACTAACAAAATTGTGGAAAGTGTGAATGTCAAAATTGATGAGTATGCAGAAAGAAATGAAGCTGACAATAAAAGAGAACCAACAGATTATAGATCTTTTGTGTACATTGAGGAAGAAGAAGAGGCAAGTAACAGGCTTGCACCTAATGCCGAGTCTCAGGTAAGCAATGCCGAGCGACAAATAGAAGCTGCTGAGTATTAGGAAAATAGTGCTGAGAGAGAACAAGAACATGCCGAGCTACAAGAAAATGCTGTTGAGTATCAAGAAGAGGTTTCCGAGCATTCTGAAGTTGAATCTGACAATCTTACTAAGGAACATGATGAAATAGAAGAGAGAATAACTGAACCTATTTTGGCAAAATATGTAAGAAGACATCATAAGCCTGAATAGATAATTGGAGACAAAAAATACTAGAATCCAAACCAGAAGTAAGACTAAGGATCCAACATGTCTACTATGTGAATTTGAACCCAAGACAACTAGAGAAGCATTGGGGAATGAAGACTGGATACAAGTAATGAATGAAGAAATTGACCAGATTGAGAAGAATGATACTTGGACTCTGGTGCTGAGACCTGAAAACAAAAATGTTATAGGAACAAAGTGGGTGTTTTAGAATAAGATGAATGAAAATGGTGAAATCACTAGGAACAAAGCTAGGCTGGTATGCAAAGGCTACGCACAAGAAGAAGGAATAGATTATGGGGAGACATTTGCCCCTGTAGCTAGATTGGAAGGAGTAAGAACTCTACTTGCATATGTTGCTTATAAAGATTTCAAGGTATATCAAATGGATGTCAAGTCTACATTTTTGAATGGTATACTAGAAGAAGTTTACATAGAACAACCAGAAGGTTTTATTGATCCAAATAGAAGACACATGGTGTGCAAACTGAACAAAGCATTATATGGATTGAAGCAAGCTCCCAAAGCATGGTATGAGAGGTTTCATAACTACTTGATACAGATTGGATTTTCAAGAACAAATGACACAAGCAATCTGTACATGAAGGATGAAGAAGGTAAATGTATCCTGTTGGCAAAAAATTTTGTGGATGACATTATTTTTGGTGGACAAGATGCATTATGTAAAAGTTTCTCAAATGAAATGCAAACTGAATTTGAAATAAGTATGTTTGGTGAGATCAAATTCTTTGTTGGTTTACAAGTATATCAGAGGAAGAATGAAATTTTCATTACACAGTCTAAGTATGTTAATGAAATACTGAAAATTTTTGGGATGGAAGATGCTAAACCAGTGGGAACTCCCATGGTTACTAGACAAAAGTTATCTAAGAATGATGATGCTGCAGAAGTGAATCAGACTCTGTACAGATCCATGATTGGAAAATTGTAGTATGTTGTACATAGCAGACTAGATATTGCATTAGCTATTGGGATTGTGGCAAGATTCTCTGCCAATCCTAAGGAAACACACATGATGGCCGTGAAAAAAATTATGAGATACTTGAAAGGAACTGCTGACTATGGTCTATATTATAAGAAGGATGACAAATTTGAACTTAGAGTTTATACAGATGCTGATTGGGCAGGAAATGTAGATGACATAAAGAGTACTAGTGGTGGAGATTTCTTTCTTGGATAGAGATTAGTCTTATGGACAAGCAAGAAACAAAATTCCATTTCCCAATCTATTGCCGAGGCCGAGTATGTTGCTGCTGCAGTAAACTGTTCAAACTTGGTATGGATAAAACAATTGTTGATAGGCATGAAATAAGAAATCACTGAACTTGTTGTTATTTTCTGTGACAACAAAAGTGCTATCAATATTTCTAAGAATCCAATGATGCACACTAAGACCAAGCACATTGCAATCAATTATCACTACTTGAGAGAATTAGTACAAGACAAAGAAGTCCGAATGGAATATGTGATTACAAAAGAACAATTAGCAGACATATTCACTAAAGCTTTACCCAAAGAAGCTCATGAGTATTTGAGAAGTCAATTAGGGGTTCTTCCCCTAACTGAGGCTACCTAGACAAGCTAGGAGCACTGCATCAAATATGCTACAATAGAAAATTTGACAAATTGATGCAGAAGTTTGTCACACTTTAGGGCTGGCCTAGAGTTTTGAAAAGAAGCAAAGACAAGGAATCAGTCATAAGCAAGATGATAGAGGGAGAAACACTGAGCTGCACAGATATTATCTACATCTGATGGATGCATGTTTTAGTTGCTGCTTTGACATTTTTGTCAAAGAGGGAGATGAATTGATATGATAACACATGATACTAAAAGATCCGAGGGAGATGAACTGATGAAACTGAGATAAGAATGATGAACTGAAATGAAGGATCAAGATAGATGGAGATCTGAATACTTCTAACGGTCACAGAAGTGAGGCTTATAAGATTTTGAATCAGAATGAAGCTAAGGATATTATAAATAATTCTCTGATTAATAGATAAGTTTTTGGATTGGTTGGTAATCCATGTGTTATTCAGGTGATATCATATGGTGTTGCCATCAATGTCAAAGAGGGAGATTGTTGGAAACTACAATTGAAACAATTTTTGTATTGTCATTGATGTCAAACCTTAACTAGTAAGACTATTGCTACTTAGGACAGTACTATATCTATTTGAGTGTTGCTAAGGGGCTAAGCAAGGTTGGTAACAATTGCACCTAAGGGAAAGGTTGAGTTATCTTGATACTACAAAGTGTACTTGACTATGTTGCACAATGATGAGATAATGTATTGTTTATCTTAGTAAGACTGAAGACTAAACTGGTAGGCTTCACTGAGCAAAGAATGGAAAAATCATGTTTAAGCCAAGTAGTGTTAGTGTTGACCGAGTTGGTATATGCTGACCAAAATTATAGTGTCGACCGAGCATCAGTTAATTGCCGAGGAAGACAGTGTAAGCCGAGGGAAACAGTTTTAGTAATGACCGAGCTTTCTACATGAAGACCGAGTGGACAATCATAGTATTGACCGAGCATCAACAATTTTATATTTGAAGAGAATTTAATTTTGGAGCTGACATTGTTGAATTCTTGGATTATGTAAAATGTGTTGACTTTATTTATTGATTGTTTGGAAGCATTAAATGCACTGTAAAATATTTTATTGTAAATCTTTAAGAGATTTGAGATGATTCTAGAAAAGGAGCCGAAGAACATGAAGCAGGTAGATTCAATGAATCTGACCTAACCCTAAGATCTATGAAGGAGATTAAGCGGCAAAAGATGAGTTAACCTAATTGAGGGAAATATAAGGGAGCCTAAGCATTTTGATATGTATGTACATGGAGAACAGAGAATGCTGGAAGAGTAAAGTTTTACTGACTGTTTAAGCAGAAAAGGCTGAAGGAGAATTATGGTGATTGCTTGAAGAAAAGTTCTAAGCAAATCAGAGATGGAAATGGAAAATTTTCAAATTCAGTAAACCAGCATTAGTGTATAGAATTGGATCTAATATTTGCAAAGTGAGTTGTATATTTTTCAGATAATACTGCTGCTACTTTCTAACCATTGTAACAGTCAAAATCCTTTTAACAGAGGTTGACCTAACAGTCATATGTTAAATCCTTTGAACAAGGTTGCATTCTAATGGAGTGTATGTAAGTCCTATGACTAGGCTCACTTTTAATAGGGTGATTGAAATCCTTTAACCGGGTCACACCTGACAGTGTGTATTGTAACCTTTGACAGAGTTGGTTTTTTATCAAGCTCACTTTAGAAGAGTGAAAATAATAGTAGCATGTTACAAAGTGGTTTTTCCCAAATTGGGTTTCCACTATAAATCTTGGTGTTAATACTTGTGCGAATGTTTTGGTTTGAACATTACTATGTTTTGCAAGTTAAGTTACAGCTGGGTAGTGGACTACATTGTTAGATGTTTCTATTATTGAATCAGTGATGACTGAGTTTGTTTTGGTTATTGGATCTGATTTAGAGATAAGTTTTTGAGATTGTTTTATACATTAGGACCTGAGAACAACTGATTCACCCCCCCTCTCTATTGTTCTAAATCATATTAATAGTTTTTTAGGTCCTAGGTCTTCAAGTCCAGGTCTTCATCTCCACTAGGTTTTTAGGGTTTTCACCTGCATCATCACTTGAGAGAGAAAATTGTGGTAGATCCAATTGGATCTAAGAAATGCATGAAACAAAAACAACATACAACTACAATCAATTCTTTTAAATGATGCATATCTATCTAGTAAATTCAATGCAATAAGAAAATTTGTATCCATAATAAGTGAAAGATAGTATTAAAGGGACTTGTTTTCTAAACATGAAACCTTTTACTATTAATGGTCATTTTGATGTATGTTGTTCTTTTTATAAACTAGATATCTAAATGAAAGGGACTTAGTGTTTTCAGCTGAGAAACCTTTTTTAGAAATAATAGGATCTTGGTAGATTAGTGAACATAATAACCTGAATTTTGATTCACAAGTGTCGTTCCTTTTGGCATTTTCATAAACAAAATTATTTACTATGTTCACTAACCTAACAAGATTACAATTTTGTTGTTTGAAGAGCTTAACATAATATATTGTAGTGTTCCAAGGTGACTGGTTTTAACATCACAGTCAGAGAAAGAAGATGCAGTGCAAAATGCCTTCCAAAATGTTATAGTAAAGTGCCAAATTGCAAAAAATAGTCATGTTCAAATGCCAAGATACAACTGCATAATCATTGGTATTGCATATCTTTGAGGTACCATGTTCAATAGTATTGCTGAATCCAAAGTACAAACTCAATAAATTCATTGTTGTTGTTGATTAACAAAAGAGAAATGCTACAGAATTGAGCTTAATGATATGAAAATGTTTTTAGTTTATATTTAATGGATGTCACGAGCCTCAAACTTCATTGAATTTCATTTTGATGTCTTTGAATGTCACGATCCCGTGCTCGAACTTCTTAGACAAGAAATAATAACATTTTTCATGTTTTGCATTTCTTATATCAAAAGTTCAGATTTAGCATTAAACAGAGGAAGGACTATTTTCAAGCATGGTAATATGTACCAGTGAATTTAAAGATGTTCACTATTTTCAATGTTGAATTCCAGAATCAAAATGACTATTCTCAT
Organism: Chamaecyparis obtusa; assembly: GCA_027943335.1. Classification (NCBI taxonomy): domain Eukaryota; kingdom Viridiplantae; phylum Streptophyta; class Pinopsida; order Cupressales; family Cupressaceae; genus Chamaecyparis; species Chamaecyparis obtusa. The sequence continues at coordinate 4,446 of BSBK01011233.1, read as the reverse complement.
TTATCAGTTGGAACAAAAAGGACATAAAAATGACTGGTGAAATAATGCAACAGTGATTGTGCTTTTTAGAGCATTAAGACAGTGAGCTTTTAAAGCTTATGATTATCCATTGAGTTGTAAATAATTTTGAAGAATGACTGATGCTTATGGGAACAATGGTACATAGTTTTGGGCTACAGTGCAAGACTGATCAAAATGACTGGTATTGAAAAGGTTAAAAACATGATCACTATTTTTTATAACAGTAAAGCCTTATGGCTCTTTTATTAGCCAAGTCATATTTGAATAAAAATGAAATAACTGGTGAAGTACTATTGCAATAATAGACTATGCTAGCATTAGGTATATCAGTATTGAAACAATCATTTTGATGGTTCAACAGTGAACAAATATATGCAAGATAGTCAAACTTTGAAGTTCAACAAACATCTACAGCCGAGCTATGAAGTTCATGTATTCATCTATCGCGCTATGAGTAGAATGTTTAATGTTTTATAAATTTTCAAGCATCTTCAAGACATCTACAGCCGAGCTATGAGGGTTACAAAATTCATCAAGGAACAAGCTATAAGCAATAAGGAAAAAACTTTGAAACTAACTATTTTGCTTTAAGTTTCTACCAACTGATAGTGCAATAGTATCATTCATGGGCTGAATATCAAAGTGAGTTCTTATTTTGTTGCATCGAATCATTTGTATACTGGCTTGAAGGAAGTTTATAGTTTTCCTTAAACATTATCATATATTTCAAGAAAAGAGGAGGAATGATGTGGGATCATCTCATCCCTAAGCATTATGATAGTTTTAATAAGACGCCTATATGGAAGTCATTTAGAATTTCCTAACACCATGCCTATGAAATGGTGAAAGTGCTTGAATATGCACTATAATGTATTTAAAATGGGTTAAATGCCTTTTGTACTCAAGAGCTTACACAATCATGGGGTAGTTAAACATCATGGATTCTCATTAACAAGCCACTACCCTAGAATCTCTCTTAAAAAAAAAGGGAGAGCAATGTAACTAAAAAAAAAGGGACCCGATAGTTAAAAAGGAAGGCAATCAAAAAGAATAAGAGGAGAGTAGAGTCATTACGAGAGTTGGCTTAGAGAGAGAGCACAAAAGATTTGAGTAAAGAGTCAGCTCTCTGGCCTTCAGCCAGAGAGCCATGCATGTGTTATGCATTTGTTTTTCAAGCCTTTTGAAGTTAAATAAATTGTGTTTTAAGTATCTTGTCATGTCTCTCTCTTTCATGTTTTGGCTATCATTGTTAATGAATTTTTGTTTCATATACTATCGGTTATCCAGTTCCCTGTTGAACTTAGCATTGTTATGGTTCTCATTTTTGGTTTGGTGTGATGAAAGAATGTGATAGTTTAAAGAAGCAAGTTTCTTGAATTGTTAGATACCCCTGTTAAAAATGCAGTGTGTTTATGTTCGATTTTAGCAGTTCCGATTTGGGAGATGGCAGTATTTCATTTGGAAAAGAATCAGTTTGGAAACCGATCATTCTCAAGTGTATGGAATTAGCAAATGGTTTCAAGAACTGTTACAAGTTATTGTTGTATTATTTGCATGCAAAGGATAACAAATGTTATTGATTTGCCAAATCCGTGTGGGGCCAAAGACCATGCCTCGATAGTCACTGTGAATGAGCCCGAGAGTTTATGTTTAAATGGTCACTATGTGAAGGGAGACCGAGCGGGATATGTTTGCAGAATGGTGATTGAATGTCATCACTAGAATCATTGTGAAACCCGTGAAGAACTTTACATTTTGAGCTCGATGTTTGGAAAAAGACAAAGGAGGCATTGCATATCGGTATATGCAATGTTCAAATTTTGAAAGGTGGCGGTGTATGTGTACATGTGCAGGCTCGTATGGTGATAGATCCACATGATAAGGTGGCAAGCGTGTGGTTTTAAGAAAGCCATCGCAGAGTTAGTTGGAAAGAGTGACTAGTAAATAGTAAGATATGGTGAACTCAGTGTTTGCAGTGAAACAAAGGGTGGTGAGCATATGTTCATATATGCACTTGCCAATGAGCTATTGTAAATTCCAGAGAAGTGAGCAATTGGTGAACACCAAAATACCATGAGTGGTGTTCTTGAAGTGGCCAACAGTGGACCGCATATTGAGGAGTTTGTTTAACAAGCTTGTGTTGAGTTAGACTGCGAGTTGATGGAGTCAAGCTCGGCTCATACGTTTGCAAGGTCATGAAAGATCAATAATGCAATGCGAATAATGTTGATTCAGTTCAACCAAAGGGATGGAAATTAATAGCAAGTGATATAATGATTCAGTGGGTAGTCAGGAAGCATGGTTGCAAGTTGATGTTTAGAAGAATACACAGTGATAAAGACATCTCCAAAGCAGATTCAAGGAAGCCATTGAATCATTGTCAGAAACGAGTGGGTGTATTGAATTTTTCTCCGCATCAAGGAAGTAGAGATGTAAAAAGGATGTATTCAAGCTACAGGCAGGAGTGCGAAACCAAAATGATCTCATTTAGTAGTAAAAGAACAAAAGACATTGTTTCAAAAGTAGATGGAGGGTACAGTAACATAACTTATCTCATTTTTCCTTGCAAAAAGCTTGTATATATTGGAATCTATGCTTGGAGATCAAGTCACAGTTGCCACGGCATAATCAGAAGCTGTGACTGAAAGATGCATGCCATAGCTTTTGAGCCAAGTAAAATTTCCTCATCTCTCAGTCACAGCTTAGGCTAAGCCAAGCCGACTGGAGAAAAACCCACAAATTATGGAGTTCATGAATTGTTAAGATGTAAAAGTACCCATATCAAAAGATGAAAAACAAATAGTTTTCAAACTTCATGCCGAGTTAAAACTAGGTCAAATGTAAAAATGCTTACCTTTAGTGAGAATGTGGTCAAGTCCAAAGCCCAAGTTAACTTCATGGTCAAACTGTGACTGATGATAGAAGAGCTCGAGGTTGAGTCACAGTCAGAATGAGACTCAAGGATGTAAAAATACTCACAGGCTGTGAGTTATCCAGTCACATTTGCAAGCCGAGGAGGGAGCCATAAATAAAGCATCATTCACAACAAAGAATAGTTACAGGCCAAGCTATATGCTAAAGCTGAGAAGAAAGCCATAGTTAAACACTGATTCCAAACTAAGAAAGGAGTTGTAGCTCAAACACATCATTCATGGGCTATGAGTCATCAGTTGAGAAAAGATCAATCACAAGCCGAGCTTCAAAGCTTGATGATGAAACTTAAGTCACAGTCGAGATTGCACAAAGGTGATCTCAAGATCACAGGTAGAGAGCTTGAGCTCACATAGAACAACCTCTCGGTTAAAAATACAATGCCAGAGAATTCTTCAATAAAATAGATCGGATTCATGCTATTCGTGTAAGCTAGATACAATATTTTCACAGAGTTTTCTCATAGTTAGAGTTTCTCCCTTTTCTTCTCAGAGAAGCTAAATGAAGATGCTAGGTTCAAGAATGAAAATAGTTTTGGATATTTGGAGTCCGCAACAAACTGAATTAAATGCCATTAATGCATATGTCCACATCCTAGCAGGAGCTTGATTACCACAGTGCCACTTCACTGCCTTATTGTTCACGTAGAGTGCAAGTGGTTAAGAGTGGTCATGTCGACACTCTTTCACTTAGAATTTCATAGACTTAGGAATTTATTCCTAAGTTAGTTTTAGGTAGTATAGATTCTTATTTATTTAGAATTTCTATCTCAAATTAAATAAGTTAAATGTTGGTAAAACATTGTTAAAAGGATTTGTATCCTTATAAACCAACATTTAGGGCATTGGTTGTGGTAGTTTTCATAGGCTTAGATCTTGGCATGTTTTTTGGCCAAATTAGGGCAAATAACAAAGGCTTGAATTTTTGGATTTGAGAAATAGGCATGTTATAAAAATGATTTTCATTATCAGTTTAAGGGGTTGCAGATTTTGGAGAGGAGGCTAAAGTGAACATATTGTTCCTTTATGTCTTATTGATTTTGATTGTAACCTATTTGTCAGATTTTGAAAAGTAATAAAGCAGAGGATCTATTTTCTTATATATTTTGGAGTTTTGATTTCAAATCCTATTTTCATCTTTCTTCATAAGTGTTTATTCATTTTGATAGCTAGGAGAAGTGAATGTTTTCCTATTCATCTTCTAGGTGATCAAAAGTCAAACCTTATGAAGAATATGTATGTTTGTTAATGGATTAAGCTATTTGTGGTCTATGCCCTAGTATCACCCCTATTTCCCTTCAGTTTTAAAATTCATTTTCCCTTTTCCCATCAAGTTTTCAATCAGGATGTGATATCCCATATCAAATAGGAACTGAGCTAGAATCCAAAGACTCCTTAATTAGACTCCACCCACAACTCGAGAAGGTTTCCATTGTTAGGATAGAATATTGTGTAGCCCTAATGCCTGAGTTGGGGTGGTATTTTTAAACCTAAA